>CM061535.1:24798556-24923021 GCA_030545055.2 Neoaliturus tenellus
TCCTCTCAGGCATGCAATATTGCGGCTGGGTTTGGACTCGGTCCGTTTGTATGCTGACATGCAGACCACAGCTGTGGCCAATTGCGGTGGCCCCTGCACTCGGACCGAGGGCGTAAGCCACTAGGGCTGTCCTCAACCTCTCTCAAAATTAAGTAAATGTTTTGTTAGCTATTGAAAAGACAATGCAGTAAATGTTTACAAGTCTTGCGTGGCGAAGGGAACACGACATTGGATGTTGCCTTGTTGTCATAGTTGGGTCTCTTTGGAGGCTACAGCGATGACAACCCAAGTGCCCCCACACCCCCATCGGGGGTGTGGGGCTTAATTTTTTAAAGTTTTACCGTGACCTTGACCTAAATATATAAAAGTTTTCAAAATTCTTTAACAGTCGGGTCTTATTAACAAGGTAAATATATTAAGCTCTTTAAAAAAAAATGTACAAGTCAAGTAACACACAAGGTTTGACTCGTCTATAAGTGTGTCTTTTTTGGAGGCTTCAGCGATGTTAACATAAACGCCTTAAGTGAGGCTTATTGTTTTAAATTGACCCCCCCCCCCCGACAAAAAGTGCGAACCCCCCCCCCCCCCCCTCGACAAAAAGTGCGAACCCCCCCCCCCCCCGACAAAAAGTGCGAACCCCCCCCCACCCCGACAAAAGTGCGAACCCCCCCCCCCCGACAAAAAAGTGCGAACCCCCCCCCACCCCCACCCCCACCCCCACCCCCACCCCTCCCCCTCCCCCACCCCTGATATCCTGGGCGTGGCAGCCCCGGCGGGATATAAGGCGGCCGGGTGGCATGCACTTCTCATTCCTGTCCAGGTTCCCGTACCGGACGGTTTCTCTCTCGCTCCTGAGATTTTATTTACTTATTTCAATCTTCTTTTCATATTTACTCTTTCATATTTACTCTTCATTTATTCGCTTCATCAAGATGGGTTCTTAAGCTCAAGAATTACCCACCAGCTTCTTCAACCTCGGGCCAACACGCCTCAGCCCTCATCGTCCTCCGCTCCGATCCTAGAATACCTCATGACAGCGCAGATTCTGAGCTGCCTGACGATGCCGCCCACCGCCGCCGCCACCGCAGCCTGCCTCGATGCCCAGCCTTTCACATTGCCACCAACATTGGAAGAGGTTGCGCACCTTCGGCTTCGGAAGAGGCTGGCGCACCTGCGGCATCTTCAAAGAACCCAGCGGACGAGTCCCTGATAGCCTCTCCAGCACTCTCTCTGCTATCGGACTCGGGATCGGAGTCTGCGGTGTTCGAAGAGGCGCCAAGGTCGAGGATAACCCCCTACAGTCGAACTAAGAAAATCCTATCCTACACCAAATCCCAATGTCCCTCACCCATATCCCCCCATGCCACCCTACAACCAACCAAACCACCCCGTAAATCAATCTTCTCCCCCGAACTTCCCTCAATCGACCTAACCCGTTCACCTACCCCACCCAAAATTGTCTGCAGCCTACCTTTGACCTACTTAAACCTTCACCTCCCACCCCCATTCCTTCTACGCAGCCTAAACCTGACAAGCTCCAAAACACTCCAGTAAAGCGTCCACACAAAAACGTAAGCGTGTTAAACTCCCTGCTGGCAAGGGTAATAAATGCGATTACGTGTGGATGTCAAAAGACTTTGGGATTCTTTGCTGTCAGAAGTTTGCTGTTTAGATAAAGACCGTTGCCAAACGCACTTGAACAAAAACATCAATCTTCCGAGAGTAAGACCCTACAGTCTTAACAACATTAGGTCTAAAACATCCCAACCCAGACATCCCCACAGTCCGCAACCCGCTTGATATTAGAAGACTTAAAATGGGATGAAAAATATTATTTTATTGCTCAAACTTATGGAGCTTTTGATGCCAAAGTAGAAATCATTGTAAAAGGTGATGGCAGCCTTCATACAATGAAAGTAGCCTCGGGTTCGGATGGTACAAAGACAATTTTTCCATCCATAAAAAAGGCTATCTAATACGAAGGGAAGGATGCCAATCTGTGTGGGAAATGGATTAGGATGTAGGCCTACCAAAAGAAATTCTAAATTGTTAGGTTGTGTTGGACGATATTTAAAAAACAAAAATTCTTCTTCTCAAATTATTTTTTCCAAATTTGTCCTAACCCCTCTTAAAGTAAGGGAGAGGAGTATTACACAAGTCAAATAATAAAAAAAAAAAAATACTTTGACTTGTATAATACTTTAACCTGGCGGTGATGTAAAGTCACTGGGACAATCTCAAACCGTGTCCTTGAGGGTGAAGACTAAGTTACAAAAGTCTTTAACAAATAAAAAACTTACCTCCAAACGCTTGTAGCTTGCTACAAGTGTTTGGAGGTAAAAATTTTTAAAGTTTGAATGACCTTGACCCACATAAATTACTGTTTAAAGTAAACTGCTAACCTTACAACTTATGTCGTGTATCACGTGATACCCCCCACTCTAACGCTTTTAATAAGCTTGTATGAGCCGTTCATTTGCTTCACAGTCCGTTCCTATGCTCTGTGGTAAACATGTCACAGTACAATAACAAAGGTGGAGACTTCTTGATAAATGAACACAATGCTTGGGAAGTGCTAAACCGGCATAGAATGGAAGTTGAGTGTTGTATAAGACGAGATGGGTCTACATTTTATCTATGTATTATAAACAAACAAACCCACAAAGTATGAACACTGGACAAAAATTAATTATAACAACATAGATGAGCTGTTTGCTTGGGTTTTTGAGGTGTGTAAAGTTATTGAAGAAACCAAAATGATGGGGTGTGCTAAAGGTATGTAAAACCGATGACCGCGAGGACTAAGGGAAAGTTAGTGGAAGTCCTTAAGCTATCCCCCCCCACCCCCCCCCCACCCCCTCCCTCACCCCGGGGTTACCCCCACCACTAAAAATGGGTATATATAGGAGTGGTGATCAACCGTCTTCTCATTCTGCTTACACTGTTTAGCTGAATACTACCATGTCAGCCATGAACATTCCAGCCTCTACCTCTGGGCCCGACCGCATCCAACTCTGGCTCAAGCTCTGGACCGATCCGGCGGGGCCGCCCTGTCAAAGAGTCGCGTTCGGTCTTCGGATTCACTCCGAGCAAGACGGAGTTGTGCAGCAGTGGAGCCTCCAGAAGAGAAGTCTAGCTTGTATGAAGAACTCCAGCAGGTAGTGCCAGGTGTAGTGGTTGGTGCATCTTCACAGGAAGACACTGTTAGAGCTGCTATAAGATATATTTAAAGGTTGTAACGTATTGATAGAGGAAAAGAACAGGTTGTTAGAGGAAAAGAAGAGGTTGTTGGAGAGTGCACACAGTGAAATACTTTTGATCCGGAAAGAATGGGAAAAACTAATTATGAAGTGTGACAGATTGTTAGATGATAGTGATGATAGTGAGGATGAGAGTGGATAGGTGTGGGGTAAAGACTCGGACTGGGACTTGCGTGTTTGTATGAATGTGTGTGTGAATGCGGAATACAGAGCGGGGGATAGATCACTCTAGTGGCAATGGACTAACATGCCACTTAGTGATCTATCCCCCGTTCTGGTAATGTTTTTGGATGGCCTTGACCCACTTTACCAAGGCTAGCTAGTACCCCCACCACTGATAAGTGTATATATACGGGTATTAACGTGCTAGTTTGGTTATTCTGCTTTGTTACCGCTTAGCTGAATACAGCACTGTAACATGGCTTTCAAACTCCAAAACTTCTCAGGCTTCCTCTTCTTCTTCAAGAAGGCGTGCCTGCCAACGTTCTGCCTGCTACTCGTGGACCTGCTCGACCATTCCACAGCATAACTGTTTGCTCGGGCAAACGCCTGCAAAGCTCCGATGCTACGGACCTTGCTGGAGGTAAGCCAAGACGACAAGGCTTGCTCAGTCCTGGTCAACGGGCAGGAGCAAGAAAGGCGTATGGCGTACTTCAGGCTGCAGGGTGTAGTTCCCAGCTTGAAGTTAGGCGATCCGAGAGTAGCAAGCATCAACGAGGCAGCGGACTACATATCACATCTTCACAGTGTTTTAGAAGTAAAGGACCAACAAATTGAAAACTTAAAAGAACAATTGAAACAATTTAACTTTAATCCTGTGGAGTTTGTGGAAGCAGTGATGAGTGATAGTGATGATGAAGGAACTGAATATATATTGGTATGTAATGAAAGACTTGGACATGGACATGTGTTGTGTGTGTGTGTGTGTGTGTGTGTGGTAGAATACAGAGCGGGGGATAGACTACTTTGCGGCAATGGGACTAGCATGCTGCTTAGTGGTCTATCCCCCGCTCAAAGGGTAGCATTGGATGACCTTGACCCACTTTACAGCAAGGACAACCGGTTAACTGGTATAAAAGAGGGGGTCTATACATCTCGACTTCATTCTGCTTTGAACCTTCCAGTGGAACGCTAGAAACAATGAGGTGGATCGCTGCTTGGTGCTAACTTGGACAGGTATTCTGTGATGGTACACTATGAAGATTGTAGAGACATGTTGACGGCTGTGTATGATTGTTTGGTGAGAAAAATCTTTCAAGAAAACTGCCAATTTATGTTAGCGTGGAAAAGAAACTTGTTTGTTGATGGTCATGCTACAATGCAAAGCATGAACCACCCTTCATGGGTTAAAAGTAGGACATCATAATTTGGACGAACTGGACGATATGTTTAGGAGCTGGAGTGTTTGATACATCAGGAATGGTAAACCATGTGAAATTGAAATTTTTAATTGGATATGGAATTAGAATAAAATGTGTTAAACAGGACTTGGACTTGGACTTGATTGAGGTTTTGTAGAACAGAGCGGGGGATAGATCACTTTGCGGCAATGGACTAGCATGCTGCTTAGTGGGTCTATCCCCCGCTCAAAGGGTATCTTACGTGACCTTGACCCACATAAATTGTATAGTTGGTGGGGGTATAAAAAGGGTAAGCAAATGGATGGATACAACACTTCCATACCATGGCTCCACTTGACAACACCGTGTTCCATCGCAACAGAATTGTCTCTATTCTGGAGGTAATACCTCTAGAAATTATAGAAGTAGAGGGACCAACTACCTGCGGTTGATCAAGAAGAGGAGGAGGAAGAGATAATGGATATTGAAACGGACTCTGACGAAGCTGGTTCAACGGACAATGAGGTGGACTTGCACGCCTACGAAACATTAGAGTCGTCATCTGAGTCGGAAAATGGAATTCCAATTGGAAATCGAAGGAAGAAGAACAAGAACAGACACTCCCCATCGTCCAATGGATAGGATGTTAGTTGCCAGAAGAATTATGTATTGTCATCGCTGCCTATTCCGTGATGAGGGATGATTCCGACTCTGATGGTGATGTTTCACCCTTGTAAAAAGTTTAAACAAAAAGTTAAAAAAGAATGTGAGCGGGGGGATAGGAGCACTTTGTAGTAAATGATGCTGCTTAGTGCTCTATCCCCCGCTCAAAATAATAATTCACATGACCTTGACCTACATAAACTTGCTCAAACAGACGTCTTTGAAAAAACTTGTACAAATTATTGAATCTAGACCAAATATCATCAATTTATCAAGCCTACTGATAAATGTATTACAAACGGTTGTGTAAAGGCTAAATTTAGCACATGAGTGATAACCTGTTTCCATATGACGTCACTTTCCCCACCTATCTTCCTCGGATATAAAGGGTCCCGGTGGAGTGCGCTGCTCATTATTGCGTGGACATTCACAGAGTGTTGCATTCAAGCCAAACTGTTTGAAATGGCTCTTTGCGACATTTGTGGGGAAATCTTTCAAGACGAAGATCTTTTCACCATACACAGAGAATTACATGAAGACGAAGATAGAAAAGAAGATATTACCATGGATGAAATAGACTTAGACTCAATTGACCGGTTTTTGGAAGAGCACCAGAAGCAGTCGGGACTACTGGGACAGCTATCTACAGCAAATGCAAAGAAGAAGACCTAGTGTGATCCAATTTGCTGGTGCTGGACCATCTACTGCTAGAAGACCTTTTGAAGAAGAAGACACTGAAGAAGAGGACACTGAAGAAGAACTAGAAGATGTGAAACAACTGCGCACCACGGCCCTTGCCAGGACGAGTTGTAACACATTTTAAAATTAATAATGTTCAATTGGAACTGGAAACATTTATAACCCAGGCTAAGGAACTTGTTGGTGGAACCTTGAGGGAAGAACTACAAAGGATTAAATTTTATTAAATTTGGAATGGTGTTAGAGGCTATGTTTAACAATACTGATGGTGAAACAGCATTGAGAGCGTTCATTACCAAAAACCGAACCCTTACCTTCACCTCCAACATCGATGATATTATTGAAGAATGCTTGGAAGAACTTATAACAAAACTTCAAGAACATGAAGGAAGAGGATCTGGATGGACTTTGTCATCAATTGAAGGTATGGATGTAAGGGGTTCACAAGCATGGATATGGTTTAAGGGGTAGTAGTTTTATCCCTTTACCAAAGAAAATCCAAAACACTAAATCGTGTAGGAATGTGCAAAATGAAGGTAATGAATGTTTTAAGTATGCAATGTTAACCAAGTAGTGTTAAAGATCATCCTGAAAGAGTTGGTAGAGAGTATTACGAAAATGAACACCGCTACAACTTTCAAGGCCTCACCTACCCAGTTACATTGAAAGACATAGACAAATTTGAAAAGAAAAATCCTGGCGTTTCAGTGAATGTTTTCGGTCTGGATGATTCGAACAACGTTTATCCTTTGCGGGTAGTAAAAGTTGAGCAAAGAAACCACACTGATTTGCTACTGATCACTAAGGTGAAATTTCACATTATGTGTGGATAAAGGACTTTGCATCCTTGATTCGAAATCAATTATCAAAACAGAGGCGTAGGTTAACAGTGTGTAAAAGATGTTTTTGTTTCACATATAAAGAAATAAGACAAGGAGGATTAGAGTGGTTGATAGAACACAAAAGACTTTGTAATGAAAATTATGAAGTGAAGATTAGTCTGCCACCACCATCTCGAGCGTGTATCCAATTTAACAAAACAGTTCACCAATATCGGATTCCAGTAGTCATCTACGCAGATTTTGAATCTACGTTAGTACCACAGGAGCTGCCGGACGGTGAAGTGACTAGAAGAACAAAATATCAGTTGCATCAACCCAACAGTTTTTGTCTAATAGTGAAATCAACCTTGTCTGAAAACCAATTGCAAAACTATGGTTTAACATCCACTCCAATACTTTACCGTGGTGAAGAAGCCGCTAAGTATTTCGTAGACCAGTTGTATGACATTGCTGAAAAGGTACAACGCTTGTATGGTAATGTCGTACCTATGGAACCTTTGAATGAGAATCAACAAGAAGAATACAATATGGCATCAAGATGTTATCTATGCGAGAAGAGCTTCAGTGAAGAAAATCCAAAAGTAAGAGATCACGATCACCTGACAGGTTTATACAGAGGAGCTGCTTGTAATTCATGCAATATAAATTACAAACTGCCCCACTTTATCCCTGTCGTGTTACACAATCTTAGCGGCTACGACTCCCACTTCATTATTCCAGAGTTAGGAAGAGATGATGGTAAAATTGATGTTCTTGCTACAACATTGGAAAAGTACATCAGTTTCTCAAAAACCGTAGGTAAAATTAAACTTCGCTTTGTAGACTCTTATAGATTTATGCCATCTAGTTTGAGCAGATTGTCTGAGAATCTACGAAGAGAAGACCTAAAAGAAACCAGCAAGATTGTACCTGAAGATAAATTGGACTTAGTATTACGTAAAGGAGTATTCCCCTACGACTACATAACATCTACAGAAAAATTTGAAGAAACCAGTCTACCACCGATCGAAGCCTTCAACAGCAAATTAAACGAAAGTGAAATCTCCGTTGAAGACTACAATCATGCTTGTAATGTTTGGAACCAACTAAACATTCAAACCTTAGGGGAATATTCTGACTTTTATATAAAATTGGACGTAACTCTGCTGTGCGATGTGATGGAAGAATTCCGAAACACCTGCTTCTCCGCCTATGGACTGGACCCTCTACACTCGTACACATCTCCAGGATTAGCATGGCAAGCTATGCTAAAGTCAACCAACTGTCGACTGGAACTTCTAACGGATATCGATATGGTGCTCATGATGGAATCTGGTGTACGGGGCGGTTTGACACAAGCTGTAACACGTCATGTCAAAGCCAACAACAAGTACATCCCCGGCTTCGACGAGCAACAACCATCGGTCTACCTTGGCTACTTTGACGCAAACAACCTTTATGGTTGGGCAATGTCAAATCCGCTTCCCTACGCTGACTTCAAATGGATCGACCCGGCCACCATTGGAGACATCTCACAGATTCCAAAGAATGGTCCAAAAGGCTATATTTTGGACTGTGATTTCGAATATCCAGAGCACCTTCATGACCATCACTACGACTTGCCTCTCCTAGCCAAGACTGAAGTTTCACCGACAGGAAGATGGCCAAAATTGATGATGACCTTGGAGAATAAGGATCGCTATGTGGCTCACTACTGGGTAGTTCAACAGGCTCTTGAATTGGGTCTACGTATAGTGAGAATTCATAGAGCAATTGAATTCACCCAGTCTTGTTGGTTGAAACCATATATTGATTCCAACACTGCAAGAAGAGCTGCAGCGACAACAGCATTTGAAAAGGACTTCTATAAATTAATGAACAATGCCATCTTTGGGAAGACCTTGGAGAACAAAAGAAAACACAAAAATGTAAAATTAGTGAGTGATCCTAGGAAATTGGAAAAATTAGTGCAAAAACCAAATTTCGGAACATCCATGATTATAAACGAAAATCTAGTCGCTGTCAGTATGAAGAAAACAACAATAGTCATGGACCGTCCGTTATACATAGGTATGTCGATTTTGGATATAAGTAAAACCCTGATGTATGATTTCCATTATAACAAAATGGTTAAACATTACGGAAGGGAAAACATTGGAGTCGCATACATGGATACGGACGCGTTTATCTACTGGATAAAGACTTTGGACATGTATGAAGACCTAAGGACTTTTCCATACAAAGAAGATTTTCGATTTTTCTGACTATCCGAAAAACCATCCAAATTTTAATGAAAAATATAAAAAAGTAATTGGAAAATTCAAAGATGAAGCAAATGGAATGCCTTTAGAAGAAATAGTGGCGCTGATGGCGAAATTGTATTCATTTAAGATGTACCACGAGAACAACACACCGACAGTGAAGAAAGCAAAAGGAGTGAAGACATCTTATTTGAAAAAACACGTGACATTTGACCACTACAAGACTTGTTTGTTTGAAGATACTACGATATCAGCAACATTCAACAATATCCGAAGCTTCAAGCATCAAGTCTACAGTGTCACCGAAATTAAAAAAGCGTTGTCAGCTCGGGATGATAAAAGATACATTATGCCCGACAAAATCCACACTCTTCCTTTTGGCCACTACTCTCTAAACCCTATCAACTAGTAACCTATTCTTCGTCCTTCTACAACTACGACCTTATTCCTTTCTCCTTCCGTAAAAAAATGGGGAACACGGCAAGTCCAACGCCGTGTTCC
Source organism: Neoaliturus tenellus (assembly GCA_030545055.2). Taxonomy (NCBI): domain Eukaryota; kingdom Metazoa; phylum Arthropoda; class Insecta; order Hemiptera; family Cicadellidae; genus Neoaliturus; species Neoaliturus tenellus. The sequence continues at coordinate 24,808,102 of CM061535.1, forward strand.
CCATTTTTTTACACAAGTTTGGATGACCTTGACCCATATAAATGATGTGAATATTTAAAACAACATTCATTGTGATTATACATGTGATACAACAAACATTGAAACCTGCAATATGAAGGACTTAAAGCAACAAATTGTCAACGAACTTCATAAACCTGCAAGAAGAAAGTTTCCACGAAGAAATACGGTGATAAAAGGAATTAATGATTTATATCAAGCGGATTTAATCGAAATGATTCCTTATAGCAAACAAAATAAAGGATATAAATACATATTGACTGTTATTAACTGTTTTTCAAAAATGGCAGATGCTTTACCACTAAAAGATAAAAGTGGCAAAAGTGTTACAAAAGCAATGGAAACAGCTATACAAAGAGACAAACATACTATTAAACATTTACAAACAGATGATGGAAAAGAATATTTTAATAAGGAATTTGCAAATTTAATGAAAAAACACAATATAAACCATTATTCAACCAATTCAGAAGTAAAAGCCTCAATAATCGAAAGATTCAACAGAACTTTAAAAAGTGCAATGTATAAAATGTTTTCCAACAGAGGATCGCACATATGGATTGATATGTTACCAAAACTTATAAACGATTACAATAACAAATTTCATAGGACTATCGGGATGAAACCAAACCAAGTAACTAGTAAAAATGAAAACCTTGTATTAAAACGTATAAAAACGAATACTAAACCAAAAGTTGAAAAACTAAAGCCTAAAAAATTTAATGTGGGTGATAAAGTGCGAATAAGTAAATATAAAGGTGTATTCAGTAAAAGATACCTGCCAAATTGGACCAATGAGGTTTTTACTGTATTCAAAGTACAACCTACAGTACCTGAGACATATATTTTAAAAGATAATAAAGGACAATTGCTTGAAGGAGGGTTTTATGGACATGAAATGTTAAAATCAACAGTAGGCGATGTATATTTAGTTGAAAAGGTGTTGCAACGGAAAAAAGATAAGGTCAAAGTACGATGGTTAGGATTTAATAAGACGGAAGATTCTTGGATACCTAAAAAGGATTTGATATAACGATAGAGAATCATTTTAGGTTGAACCATTACAAAGGATGGAGATAGTACCACAAAAAGAGAGTTTTACTATTAATAATATAGATGAACTCACAGTGGATAATTCAGAATTCAATAGTGGGAAGCATGGCAATTTGTTACCAAACACCGTTCGTTGTCTGGTTACCGGACCTTCCAACTGTGGAAAAACTAATGTAGTATTCAATTTGATTACAAACCCTAAAGGATTACGATTTAACAATCTATATGTATTTTCAAAATCACTACAACAACCAAAGTATCAATTATTGGAAAAAATACTGACTAATGTGCCTGAAGTTAAATATTTAAAGTTTAATGCAAGCGAGAGTGTCATGCAGCCACAAGAAGCTAAACCATTCTCCGTGTTTATATTCGACGATGTATCTTGTGAAAACCAAAACACAATAAGGAATTACTTCGCTATGGGTCGACATAACAACATAGATAGCATTTATATTGGCCAAACTTACAGCAAAATACCTAAACAACTCATTAGAGACAATGCAAACATGTTAATTGTATTTAAACAGGACGAAACCAACCTAAAACATATATATTTTGATCATGTAAATGCGGATATGACATTTGAACGATTTAAAGAGTTGTGTGGAAAGGCTTGGGCTGAAAAGTATGGGTTCCTAACAATTATGAAGGAACAACCGCTAAACAATGGTCGATACAGGATAGGATTTGATAAATTTATATTAATACATTAAACGTGGTATAACACATTCATTGTTGTACAACACGTCTTGCTACAAACATGGTTAACCAAGAAAAATTAGTAAAAGAAATAAAATCACTTAGTGATTCTATTCGGGCTAAAAACAGAGCATTGAAACTAGGTATTAGCGAGAGGGAGAAATTCCTTGAATCTACTTTTAAACCTATTACTGAACCCTTGAAACAATTAAACAAAAAATTTGCTAAACCTGTATTGGAAGGAGATGCGATTGCACCTATTACGAAGTTTGAAAGAGAAAATGTAAAATCAGAAGATTTTAGTGATGAAGACCTGGAATCCTCTACGTATAGTGGTTTTACCGGTGGAGAACCCGAAAGAGAGCTAGAATCACCGGACTATAGTGGAATAAAAGAATTATATGAAGTAAAAGCCAAAAGAGGACATGAAGTTGTATCAACTGCTAGTGAAGAGGAAAAAGAAGAAGAGACAAGGGAAGGTCCGTCAAACATAAGCTTATTGGGTGAAAACATTCATAACAAAGGACCTTTAGGAAGGAAATACATGGTAAAAATGTTACTCGGAACAATTCCTAATAAGAATTACCATAGTTATGGAGCGAGATTAACAGAAGACGGTTTAATGATAGGTAATAGCCCGTTAAACGTTGACGAACATGATAATATTGTCATTGGTGATCAAAGGTATAAGGGCACAAAAGGATTATTTGAATTATTATTTGAAAATAAGCCTTCAGTATCGGTAGTGAAAGAAAAAGACATGGAAGCATATAAAAATATTTTGGAACAGACAAATGCATATAGGAGAAAGTATTTACCTGACCAGCCTCCTTTTAGATCTAAGTCTTTAAAATATAAAGAATTTGTATCCAAGTTAATACCAACTAGAAGACAAACAATGCCGTTAACACAAAGAAAACCTGTAAAACGAAGATTTATGGCATCCACTTTGGATGTAAGTGCTCAGGAACGAAGAAAAAGAAGTAAGTCCGTTACGGGTACAGGTTTAATGAAGAAACTATATAACACAAATGTGATTTATTACAATAATATCAATAAATTGGTGGATAGAATGAAACTAATACATGAAGCTAAAGAAGCGGGTCATACTGGATTGGAAAACGAATGGGTGGCTTTAGTGGATGAACTCCGAAACCGTGGGGTAATCTCATAAAAATGCGTTACTCCCTAGAATACTATTCAGTTGCACCATGAGTGTCGACAAGTTCGGACGTTACTCCTCGGATGGGTTATATTATGCCAATAGTTTAAAAAGAAGTGCTGGTTTACCACAAACACCTGATGGAGATTATGATATGAGTAATAAAAGGTTAAAAAACATAAAAGATCCTACGGATGAAAACGATGCAATAAATCTAAAAATATTAAAGGAAAAGATATCGCCAACATTAAGACTACAAAATAACACATATGACGCAGAAGATCATAGAATCATCAACGTTGGTAAACCAAATCAAAACGGTGATGCAATAAACAAAGGTTATTTGTCATCTGAATTAAAAAATACGTTAAAATTCAATGGGAAAACGTATAGTGCCAACAATAAACGTATATCCAACGTAGATGACCCTAAAGATGCAAAAGACAGCGTAAATAGACGCTATTTACATTCTTTAATACCTGAAAAGACAAAAGATGGATTTTCTTTTTATAAATTTGTTATAAACGATATAGGTTATCCAAAAAATGAAAATGATGCTGTAAATCTCAAATATATAAAAGATCATTGTGTCATACGTGATGTGGGAGTTATCGATTGTCTTGGCAATTGTTTGGCGAATGTAAAAGATGGTTCAGCACCATCTGATGGTGCAACAGTGGGTCAAATGAAAGAGACTTTAAAACAAGAAACAACTGGATTTGCAAAACGAGATGAAGTATTATCAAAGCAAGGGGATGACTTTATTCAAGGTAATGAAAAATTTCATTTATTGACATACAAAAACGCTTATTGGGATTGCAGGCATGGAAGGTTATCAAATGTGTCATGGGGTCATGCAGATAGAGACGCGGCTGCCTTAGGACAAACAGTACATCTAGATCCAAATAATTACCATGCGTTTTTTATATGTAGTAATAAAAAATTAACAAACATGGCGCAAGGAAGAGAAGCAAATGATGCTGCAACTGTAGGACAGGCTATCACATTATCACAAATGGATAATAAAGTGTATACTTGTAATAATAAACGTATAACAGAGCTTAAAGACCCTGATCATGCAGATCATGCTGTAACTGTTAATTTCCTTGTAAAAGTAATAGGTAATTTATTATTTGATATGCACAATTATATTGCAGATAAAACATATACTTCGCTTGAAGAAAGCTTGAGAGGAAGATGGATAAAACAGGAAATTGTTAATAAATACTTTTATAACCCTAAAACTATAAAATTTAGAACTTCTAACATTGCTAATTGGGGTACTTTTGATATATAACTTGAATATCTTAATAAACAACTTCATTTATGTTTAACTCCTCATAGAGGAAACACATATGTTGCGAATTGCAATTATAAAAGACATTAATGACATTTCGGTATATCAGTCCAAATCGGGACATTGCGAGGAAAGGAAGTGGGATCACATCTACAGCGGTTTCTCTGTTAAGTAAAGCTTTAAAACGAATTCCAGTAGGATCCATAGTAAATAGAGCAATAGACGCATTACCATACGAATTTCATATACCGGGAGGTTATCAGTATTGCGGACCAGGAACTAAATTGAAAAAACGACTGGAAAGAGGCGATCCTGGCATAAATAAGTTAGATCAGGCTTGTAAAGAACACGATATCGCATATTCCACGTTTGCCGATTCAAAAAATAGATCAAGAGCTGACAAAAAGCTTGCGGACATAGCTTGGCAACGAGTAAAATCAAGTGACGCTAGCATAGCAGAAAAAGCAGCAGCTTTAGCAGTAACAGCAGGTATGAAGGCTAAAACAGCAGTAGGAGGTGGAAGAAGGAGGAGAAGGAGAGTAAAAAGGAGGTCAACCACAAGAAAACATGGAGGAAATATAAAAAGAAGACGACGATCTACTAGAAAAGGCAGGAAGAAGCCCACCGTGTGGTCAATGGTAAAAAACGGGGCAGGTCTTTACCTAAGACCTTATCGTGCATATTAAATGAAAGAAATCAATTGGTCATACCACATAAAGCATTAACCAATATTGAATTATTTAAATATATTTCCTGTTTAAAAATACCATTTTTCCGCGGAGTGTTTATGAAAGACAGTTTACCAAAGAAAATGTGGCAAAATGAGACTGGAATTGTAAATTTGGATAATACTGAAGGGCCTGGCACCCATTGGGTTTGTTATAAGAAACTAAATAACAATGTATATTATTTTGATAGTTTCGGTAATTTGCCACCACCAAAAGAACTTCAAAATTACTTTAAATCTGCTAAAAACATATATTATAACTATAAAAGAGAACAACCTGATAATACTTCAATATGCGGCCATTTATGTTTGGAATTTCTAGCTAAAAGTATCAGTCACTATTGAGATGTCTTCCTATACGGTATCATTAACAGGAAAATCGTCCACTTTACGAAGTATCCTTTTTCCAGCGTTACGCTTGCAAAAAGGAAGGTTTTGGGAGGCGGCACTATTGGATTTTACAACTTACAACTCTATCCCCAATGTTACGGAAGGTAAAAATAACGTATTGCATTATTATAAGGGAAAGGATGCCAGTGGAAAATTTACAGACTTACAAGAGTGCAGGTTACCCACAGGTTCTTATGAAATTGATCATATAAATGAATTTTTGCAAACTAAAATGGGAAAAGACAATATAACATTAAAAGGTAATAATAATACGATGAAAGCTGAAATTACTTCCAAATATTATATAGATTTCACTCAACCAAACTCAATTGGTGATTTATTAGGATTTTCCAACGATGAGCCTGTTTTAGAACCAGATGTAACACATTCCGGTAAGAAAACAGTAACAATATTAAAAGTCAATAGTATAGACATAACTTGTAACATTATACAAGGTGCTTACAGGGATGGGGCTAACACCCACATCATACATACTTTTTACCCAAGTGTACCACCTGGATTTAAAATTGTTGAAAAGCCACAAAACCTGGTATATCTACCGTTGAACACCACTTTCATTTCAGACATCGTGTTGAGCGTATTGGATCAAGACGGTAACTTGGTAGACTTCAGAGAAGAGCCTATTACGATTAGATTACATTTAAAATCGACACTTTAATACAAAACCATGGGTTTAACATTTAAAAGCGAACAACCTACGGGAAACCGCATTAGTAGCTCTTCAGCTGTGGAGGAGTTAACACGCGAGAACATTCGTTTCTTAGAGAGAATTGGATTAAAATTAACCGAGTATGGATATACTGGATATAGCGCAGGGTCCAACATTCGACGAAACCCTATGGGAAAAAGAATATCACACCCACAACCCTTACACTTCATCGAAATTAAACAATAACGATGAAATTCGTATTCCCATACAAAATCAAGACATTTACACACTACCATGTGAAAGTTACTTGTATATTGAAGGACAAGTTACTAAAAAGGACGGTACTACTGTTGGTACAACAGTTCCATTTATAAATAATCCTATGGCTTTCCTATTTGATGAAATTAGATATGAAATATCAGGTGTAACAGTTGATTCCACTAAAAAAGTAGGTATTACGACAACTTTAAAAGGATTAACATCTATAACACCCAATGAAACCAATTTACTTAAACCTGCCGGATGGGTATTACCTACGATTGACACGATCACTCCAAATCCAAATGGATATTTTGATTTTCATATTCCATTACGTTTGCTGCTTGGTTTTGCTGAAGATTATAGGAAAATAATATTAAACGTTAAACAAGAATTAGTTTTGTTGAGATCTTCTAACGATAAAGACATTATTAAAGCTGCAGATGCTACTACAGATGCGACTTTAGAATGGAAATTAAAATTAGACAAAATTGTATGGAGAGTTCCACATGTTAAATTGGCTGACGAGCATAGAATGCTACTTTTAAGAAAATTAAAAGCCGATCGTGATATTGTTATTCCATTTAGAAGTTGGGAATTTCATGAGCATCCCAGTTTACCTACTACGGATCGACACACTTGGACTGTTAAAACATCGAATTATGTAGAACGAGCCAGGTATATTATGTTTGGTTTACAAACAGGTAGAAGAGACGCCATTACTAAACATGCAGGACAATTTGATCATTGTGACTTGAAAAATATTAAAGTTTATTTAAATTCACAATTCTTTCCATACGACAATTTAAATGTGTCATTCACTAAGAAGAAATACAGTATATTGTACGATATGTACGCGAGATTCCAAAGTTCATATTACGGTAAAACAAATACACCTTTATTACCACCTGACAAATATTTCGATGCCTACCCAATAGTTGTAATCGATTGTTCTAAACAAAATGAATCAGTAAAGTCTTCAAGTGTGGATATTAAAATAGAAATGGAATTCAACGATGCTATACCGGCTAATACAACTGCATACTGTTTAATTCTACATGATAAAATCGTAACATACACACCTTTAACTGGAATTGTTAAAAATGTATTGTAAGAACCGGTTTTGTTTCATTCCGCGAGTATAAAAGCAGAGCGTACAGACCGCTCCTCATCAGTTTGTTGCCTACTGTTGTATGGGTAGCATCGTATTCAATATGGCTTCTCCTAGTGGTACACCTGAAAATGTGGTAGATATTGAGAAGGAGATATCTGAGTTTTTAGATCCTCAAGGTCACCAGGAAGGAGGTGAACAAAACGTTTGCGGACAACTTCACGCCAGTAATAATGTTGAAGAAAAAGGTAAAAGAAGAAAGACTATACAAAAGAGAAAAAGGGATATTGAAGATAATATTTCTCCAAACATATTGAGTGAGGTATTTTTGCGAATATTTTACCCAATCTCTTCCAGTTTGGATAAAAGTGTTTTAATCGGTGTTATGAAATCTACAGATTATTCCCCTACTGTAATTTTAACTCATGGACCCAAAATGATTTTGTTTACGGACAGTGCTTGGGAATCGTTTATGAAACATTTGCATCTGCTAGAATGCTATTTAAGTAGTAACATGTTTGGAAGAAAGACAAGGGTAGGACTTTTGGATTCAAATGTGGAAATTGATATCATTAAACAACGTGGTGATCATCAGCTACGGTTTAGAGACACAACAAGACATGATAACAAAATTCAACTTAATCGAGAGGAGTTTTTCATTTTAACTTGTGCTACTGAACCTATAACAAGATACTTGAGACAACTGGTGTTTTCAAGTTCGATTATTAAAGATTATCTGGAAGACACTTTGGACAAACAACCGGACGCACCTATATTATACGGACCTGTGGATACTTCTATATTTAATAGAGTTCCTCATGAAGTACAGATGTGGAGACAATTGGAAAAGTACGCTCAACTACATAAGAAATCAGTAAAACAGGAAGAAGAGGAAGATGGAGGAGAAGAATCAAGTGTTAGTGATGAAAATGAAAATAAGGAAAATATAAAGATGGAAACTTAAATGACAATGGTTAGTTTTTAAAACAATAACCAACATTTTGTGGGGTTAGGCCTATTGGGGACGGTGCCCACGTTAAATATACACCAACGCGCCAACAACTGTACGGCCTGGTATAAAAGTAGTACCTACCGTGGTGTGGAAATCAGTTGACCTCCTGACTTCGTAATGAGCAGACGTGTGACCTTCAAAATGGACAAGGGAGAAGAACAACAAGTAAAGTCCAAGCCTGGTATTATTGAGTTTCAAGCGTTTCGTGGTAATGATGATAGATTCATTATAAAAGAACTTGTGTTTTTGGACATGAATACAAGTGTTCCTTATTCGTTTTTATTTAAACCACCATGTTCTTATTCGTCTTTAACTAGTAAAGCCGCTACTACCAACAGATGGATTTCAAAACACTTCCATCATATCGATTGGTATGATGGTTTTACAAGTTACACGGACTTGTATCACATTATGCATCACTTTTCAGACAAGTTTACCAATATTTACACAAAGGGGCTGGAAAAGAAAAGATGGATCGAAGGATTTACTCATGTTCCGGTTAATGATGTGGAATTGGATAAGAATTATCAATACATGCTGGAAACCATATGTATTTGTACAAAAAGCCCAGAACATGATAAAGATAGACATTGCGCTTTGAAAAATGCCTATAAACTCGCCTCTTACCTTCAAAGTGGGGAATTGGGGAGTGGTGGGGGTAACGGAGAGTATATAAGTGGGGAGCAGACAGGGACCTGGCATGAGTATTACTCGAGATTCCGAGACGACAACATCTCCGAGCAAGAAGACGATCTGTAACCTGACCATGGCATCTCACCAGTTCCTTCAGACTTTGGTCGAGCAGTTCAATGCTCACTCCAAGTCAACAATATTACCTGTAAAGAAGTGCTCGGAACTAAAAGACGAGAAGCACTACATAATCCATGCTATGAAGAAGATGGAGACTACAGTTGGGGAGGCCATCTGCTGCAGTCTCAGCGAGGCACCGTTTACTCCGGGGGATGAACCAAAGTTCCAGGTGTACCTGCCCAAGAGATTCGTCCATCTTCTACAAAACGAGGATCTTCGCTCTATTCAACCCGGGTGTCTATACCTGGTGTCCCACGGCTGCACGGGTAGCAATTCTACAGAGTTGACCATCCACATCGCTGACAAGCAGCAGTGTTAGATTTAAGTTTTAATGTTGTACATATGTTGTTGTTGTAATGTTTTATAAATAAACGAATCATAAAAGACAAAAAAAATAAAAAAAAAAACAAAAAATGCAACATATCAATATGTGACAGACTTCACGTATTGATATGTTGCATTTTTTTTTAAACTTCGCGGGTGACCTTGACCTTTGACCTTTGCATTTCACAATTACCCCCACTACTGTAATTACCCCCACTACCGCACTAGGATTCAAACCTGCTTGGATGCGAAAAACGGTCAGTCTGTTGCCAACTAGCAAACGATGAGCACCTTGTACGAGCTTTGCATACAACGAGTCATAACTCACAAGGACTTGTTCCCAACATGTTTACAAGACAATATCCCACTAACAATAAAAGAAGATGTCAAACGCTACAGGAGGGAAAATACAGGGTATTCGGAATACTCCTGGTATAAGTTCCACGACGGGGAAAAGTTTTGTAGGCCTTGTGGCGAGGCCGCCGTCAGAGACCTTCGGCGATTCGTACAGGATGGTGGTATAAAACAATTCGGATTTCTAGCGCCACTGTTTCGATTTGAAAATTACAAGGACACCTGCGCTATTTGTTCCATTCCATTGTATCGATGGAAAAAGTTTAGAACTGTTTAATTGGATTTTCTATACCCCCACCACTATTACCCCCACCACTTTTTCATGTACCTCCAAGCGCTGTGCCTCGGCTTCATTTCTACTCCAGCAGCCAACCTAGCAACATCAAGATGTCTCTGAACGTTAGTTGCGCAAGTTACGAGGAGGTGAGCATCAAGACTCAGCAGGAGCTAAACGACTTATACAAGGAGTTGCAGCTGATGGTGGCACGAGGCTACCGTATAAATGTGCAAGTTTACGCTTGCAATATACGGAACACCCGGCAGTCAAAGGAAGAGCCTGGACACTCCTCGACGGCTTCCTCACCAGCGTCCATGAAGACCGAGCCAGACAACTTGGACTACTTCAGCTGACTAGCAGTTGTATTTCTTGTCCTAACCATTGTAGAATATGTATATTTTTTCATTATATTAAAGAAGTAAAAGAGCAAAAACACCTATCTTGTTACTGACATATAAGCTCAGTAACAAGATAGGTTTTTTTAAAACACAATTTGGATGACCTTGAAACTTCCCCCTCCACTGCTTTGTTACCCCCACCACTTGACTATTGGTGTACATGGCACATCGCAATTGGAAACCTCATTCCATCTTCAACAGCCACACCGACAACATCAACAATGGCAAACCTACCAACAGATGAAAGATGTCCTCACGCATGTTGTGACTTCGTCCACGAGTTGGAGAAGAGGATGCAGGAGAGGGCGATAAGAAGAAAACAGATCCACTCAGAAAATATCATGATAGTCAACGGCTATCTTTTATTGTTCGGCCTTATTATGGTTGTACTTTTCATACTGTACGGCATAGTCACATGTGTCGGCAAGGTTGCAGAAGAAAACGCTCGCCACCATCAATTGGAAAGTTTCAATGTTACTTTGTAAGTTTTCCTTTTTTTAAAACTCCGTTTGGATGACCTTGAAAATTCCCCCACTACTCCACCACACCCCCCACCACTTCACCATGTTCCTGCATGTGCATCACATCAACCGTCATTCCTTGTCCGACAAGCAACCATGGCAGACAACAACACCATCAGCCAAGCTGACTCTACTACTGATGTCGGTACAAGTACGGGTTGGACACTGTCGATCGATAGTGTACACTATTTGGAGTCAATTTGCGAACGTATGAAGGAAATACTGCGGGACAACCCTGGGATCATAATACAAATGAATTTAAATTATGATTGGTCCCAAGTTAGAATGCAAGGGGACGACAACAACGGTCAACAATCTCCACAATATTCGCCCATGTCCCCGATCTATCCTTACGGCGAGTCTGACGTCGATGAAGATGAGGCTGATGAAGATGCAGGGGACAACGAGGCTGAAGAGGAGTAAGCTTCATTCCTTTTTTTTAAAACCTAAATTGGATGACCTTGAGAATTCCCCCTCCACTATTTCCTTTTTTTTAAAACCCAAATTAAATGACCTTGAAAATACCCCCTCCACGTACTTTTGGTTTACCCCCTCTACTTTTCAATACTGTTACCACAGTCTGTAGCTCACATCATTCCTTGCTTAGCTATCATGGCGGACAGCACTCTTTCTCGAGTTGACTCCACTACGGATGAAGAATGGCCATTTTCCTGGAATGTTCATCTGCAAGACTCGGCAGAAGTGGATATGTTGCATGAGAAATTGGTGTATGTATTAAACGAAAACCCCAACATTGAATGTAGAATGACTATGGATTTCGATGCGACAGGGGTCCACACTCAACCTTCCACTTCCAGCCAGCCTGAACCTCAGCTACAGCCAAAGAACTTTACACATCTTTACACTCCAATACGGCCGGAGGATGTGGTTATCAGCGAGGCAGACTCTACTACAAGTTATATTGAACCAACGAATTGGAAGCTTGTTGTTGACACCTTACACAAGGTCGACTTAGTATGTGACAAATTAAAGGAATTGATGATGCAAGATCCTGGTCTTCGTTTTAAAATTGATTTGTTTTTCATCTGGGGAGCACCTGCACGGGGCTCTTCGTCTGACAGCTCTCTAAGTACAACGGATGAGGAGGAGGAGGAGGACGACTAGTTATCTTTTTTAAAACTCCGTTTGGATGGCCTTGACCTTCCCCCTCCACTGAGTTTATTTAAGGTGCACTCTCAATGACTGCAGCATCATTTCATCGCGCACCTTCACCACAGCAACATGGAGAGTCAACTCAACTACTGTTGCGAACGGAAATGTTTTTCATGGCCGAATGACATTGATGTTGCGGATGGCCTGGCGTGTAGAAAATGTGAAGCTTTTGGTCAATGCATGTGTAAGTGCAAGTCTTGGAAGAAGCCGAAACCGGAGTTGAAGACATTCCATGTGTACCAGATGAGAGGGCATAAGTACACTTGTTGCCCTGAACGTTGCATTGAATTCACATTAAAACAGCTAACTGGCTGCAAATTGTGCAACAATCATTTTGCAGGTTTTTGCAAACATTATTTAGGAGCCTGTCAGTACAGATCAACTTGGCATACAGAAGCACTCACTATCAATGAAATCGCTATAGATACACAAGAGTAGTCTTTCTACTCTTTTCTTTTTTAAAACTCCATTTGGATGACCTTGACCTTTCCCCCTCCACTCACCTTAGTTTATATAAACCCCATTCCCACTGACCACAGCATCACTTCATCGTGCTCCCTCGTCAAAGCAACATCAACTATGGAAAGTAAGCGCATCTCATGTTGCGAGCATAGGTGTTTGGAGATACAAGGCGTCACATATTGTGCAAAGAAGCGTTGGGAGGAAGAGACGGGGACAACCTATTGCTGTGAGGATAAGTGTTTCCTCTTACCAAAGTGGCAAGTGGATGGGCTGGCCTGCCGGCAATGTGAATGCTTTGGATGTTGCAGGTGTAGATGCAAGAACCAACAGCTGCCACCGCCGGTACTACAAACTTTCAAAATCTACAAATCCAAATACTTTTATACTTGTTGTCCGCAGCGGTGTATTAAATTTCACTTCTCCAATCTTACCAATTGTCGGAAATGCTACGGACAACCTGATGGGTGGTGCACCTGTTTTCTGGACTCCTGCCGCTACAGATCGGATTGGTTTACAGATCCATTAGAGATTGATGAGGTCGCCCAGGAAGCACAAGAGTAGTCTTTCTACTCTTCAACTTTTTTAAAACTCCATTTGGATGACCTTGAGATTTCCCCCTCCACTTCCCCATATACCTAGAGTACACAGAGCCTGATAGTCAGTCACTCGGTGGCTGTCGTGGGGTGCGCATCGGTGTCGGCGCTCCGTTGTTAAGTGTTCAAGGTCACAGTAATATAAAATTGCGGGCGTTGTACTGGTTCAAGGTCACCTGAGGGATAACCGATTGCCCATTTAGGCAGAGTCATGTCAGAAACTCGAGTTTAACTTGGCACTTTTGCCGTTTCTTGTCGAAAATTCGCTCCAAGTGGTCAAGGTCACGGGGACTCTGACTGAAACTCGGAGCGTAGTGCGAGAAACGGCAAAAGTGCTAAAAAATTTTAAGTTTCTGCGTGACCTTGACCTTAGTGGCGTCGGTGACGTCGTTTTGATGACGTAAGGGGTGATGACGTCATCAGCACGTCATTTCTGTGACGTCATGGGTGTGACGTCATCGAAATGACGTCATTAGTGATGACGTCATCGATTGCGTCATCGATGACGTCATCGATGACGTCATCGGTGAGGTCATTGACCTCGATGACGTCATCCCTCAGGTGACCTTGAACTGGGCCAGCGGCCGCAATTTTACACTACTTGAGTATCTTAAATGACTTTCAATTAGACTAAAATATACTAGTTTAGACAGAGGTAAATTATTAAAGACTACTATTTTTCTTAAAACAAAGAAATTTGAAGTTAAAGTTGAAGCTAACTTATCAACATGCTCCCCCCATTTGAGACCATCGTCCAATCTCACTCCCAGATAGTCGACAAAGTTGGATTCCTCAAGAACCTCTTCATCCAAAATCACAGAAGGTGAGAATGAACCGGCCCTAGCTAGATTTCTTTTTTTTCTGAGAAGTGGCAATAATGAACATGTAATTGGTTTTCTTGGAATTTATGTTCAAATTGATTGCAGAGAAGTACTGGGAAAGAGCGCCGAGCTGGCCAAACGTCTCTCTTTCCAATTCAAAGAGATTTTTGAGTGATATGCCCCTGAACTGGTGAAACTTACATATAGTTTTAAATTACCTAACAGGAGGTTGTCCTTTGGTTTTAGGCGTGTCTCATCTACCAAGAGATGAGACTTTTCGTGGAGACGTAACTTAATCTACCCCAAATATAAAAGTGCATACATAATTTTAAATTTACATAGGTATTTTATCTCTATTTGAGCATAAAAAATGTCTACATTAAAAACTTTTTAGATGTACAGATATAAAAAATATGCATGCTATGTTTTGCTAGTTTTTATTGAAACAAGCAGACAAGGTTTTATATCACAAAACCTCCAGTAAACTTTTTAACTCAGGAAAAACTTGAATTAGGCCGTGTACTAACAAAACTCCCCATTCATTTTCTCCTTTGAACAATCATATCTAGGCCTCAATTCACATGAATGTTATCCATAAAATTAAATTAAAAGTTTCAAATAAATAAATGTAGGCCTAATGGATGTTGAATTTATTACTAATATTATAAAAATTTATATAATATTATCAATCTTCATTGCATATAGGAATTACATATGCTTTCCATATTAGAGTGAATATTCACTATAAAAATGACATAACTAAAATAAATAATAAATAAAAAATATACCACTACAAAACCTTTCTTTAAGTTTAATCGTCCTCGCCATTCAATAAGTAAAGTAATTTAAATTATTAAAATAAACACAAACTATACCGCAAATAATTAGATAATGAACATTAAATTATTTAACAATTTCAATAATATAAATATTGCAAATTTGACAGATTTTGTCGAACAAAAATACTCGTATAGGCCTACTCGCACGTTGTAAGTGCTGCTATCTGGTGGCCCAAAGATGAACCAAGACAAGGGTGTTGTTGTTTCAGAATTTCTAGAACCATCCATTAATTAAGACCTTAAATTTGCTAAAGACAAATGCAAATCAATCCCAGTTATCAAAAGTGGAAGGGTACGGAGCGGAGAACAAATCAAATTACAGATATGATCTTGTACTAATTTCTAGTTGCACCGCCAGAGCGCAGTGGTTTTAGTTCTCGCTGTTAATTCTACAATTTGTTCCATACATAAGCAGACAATAGATCTTTATTCGATGGGGATCTAGAAGTTTCTCCGCGTCAAGCTGGTGAGACTCCCTAGACTCCCCGCAATAAAACATGACATAATCATTAGTTCTTAAGGCAGGGCCACGGACCACGGAAGCTGTGTCTCCTAGGCCGTGTGCTGCGGCGCGGCGCGGCGCGGCACAGAACGTCTGGTAAGTTGAGCTGCATAGCTTATTTATTTATTCCAACAGGAAACTCATAACCTTACTATAGTCCATACATAATAATAACAAAAACACAATATACATAACAATTGTTACTGTTGTGTCGCTCTAGGTCTTAACTGTAGCCAAAGGTCGCTCATTAAATATAGATCAAATACATATGAAATCTACAGACGGTGTTTTAAAAGTAAATCAGGCAAAGAGACGTCTTTATAGTCATGCAATGGGGTTTAATATGAACAATGTCAATGTTTACTTAAAATAGTTTTTAAACTAAAATTGGAGGGTTTTGGGGGCAACTCAAAATTTATAAATGTAAACCGCCATTGAGTGACTCCTAATTTTATAGGTCTTGGTACACAAAATTCAATTATATGGAAATTCAGATCCGATGATTTAAACACAATGGTGGATAAAAATCTCTATTATATTTCAATAATCACAATTTTGGGGCAGCCATTTTGATGTTCAAAAGTGAGGTAGTTATTATCACTGTTGAACAAATGAATGAATAATGAATAAATTAATTTTATTTCTCATCAATAAAAGCACAACAAATTACATTTAATCGATGATAAGCTGACTGGCCACTTGATCCATTAGTGTGGCCAGTTGATAGTTAAATAATAATAAAAAAAATAAAAAATAAAATGTAAATTCAGTCTAGAAATATTTGATTTGCAATTGAAATCCGCCAACTGCAACATCTGTACTGTTTACAAACTTAATAAATAATAAAAATTAACAAAAAATAACAATCAAAAATAAATTCTTAACAGTGACACGACCTTCCTTGGATAAGGACATTGTTTAAATAATACAAATTTTCTTTTGAGTAGCCAATTTTCAATTATCTTACAAAAATGCTTGCCAGATTGTATGCTCTTATAATATATAGTGGAAGTTGATTGCAACATTATGGTCCTAAATATTAATAAACTATATCAGATAACTGACACATACTTTCTACCTCTACCAAGAATATAAAAAGGTATTAAAAGCCTCCAAACATTAATGTCTTGGTGGCTCAGTCGGCTAGCTACCAGCTGAGCAGCACTAGTTAAGGCTGTGCAAGGGCTAGTAGGGACAAACTTCTGCCGGTAGAATGCAGCACTGTCACTCAAAAAAGAGAAAGTGGTTGGCCCGTGCGCGTGCGAGTGCTCCAACCCCTCTGCATCCCATGACCACTGAAGCGTAAAGGGACTCACAACTCGCTCCCTCTCATTCTCTCTCTCTCACCCCTCTTTGTCGAGCGCTGGCCTTTCTCAAGTTTTACAAATTTCAGTGGTCGGCGTCTCTTGGCTGCCGTGAGCCGAGCCGATTGTTTTTCAAACGCTAGCAAAATTCGCACGGCCTGTCTGCCACGCCTCGCACTGGAGGTGTGCTCGAGCGGTAAAACACTACCGACAATTACTCATACAGACAACACTAAAAAACTTATATTAGTGGCACCAAATACAGTTATATTAAACAGAAAATTCGGTCTTCCATATATTGAATAATCACAAAAGTTATTTATAAAAAATAAAAAAATTATTTTATTTAGTTTATCAAATTAAATTGTTGCATAAAACTTTAAAAAATAAATGTTATTCCAACCCATAATAATATTCTTCGCAGTTTTCATCAAGAGCTACTAAAATAAAACAATTCTTGATTTTTTAAAATCATTTTATTTAATATAAATAATCATGTATGTGACAATTTGTAACCTAAATTGACTTAAAGGCCTTAAATTGACACTCATGTTTTAATAATTAGAATGCTAAACAGATCAATCAAATTAAAAACTGCAAATAAACATTTGAAATTTTTTTAATTATTAAAAACTTATGTATTTAAAAGTTCTAAATAAAATAAATAATTCCCTTCTTCATGGACCTCCCTATTTATAAACAATTGATTGGCCGCTTCATTGGAAAATATTACGAAAAGTGCCAGCAGAAATCAAATAGTAGCCTATTAACAAAATTAAACTATTATTGAAAAATTGTTCAATAAAATTCCTATATTTTCTTTGGTTGATTCTACAAAGAACTTTAAAACATGCCGGTTCGTAGGCCATACTTCCGTACACTACGCATGTACCACATTGTACACATTAAGGACAAATACATTTATAATTTAGTTTCAATTAATGAATATGCACAGCTTAACTTCCGGAAAGTATTTCACTAAGAGTTTATAAAAAGGTTTTAAGACAAAACAGCTTTGTGGCTTTGTATTTAATAGTTATGCCGCGGATATCAAATATATATTTTTTATAAAAAGTGTTTCTTTTGGGGAATATATTTTTCAAAGTTCATCGACATAATATTTCACTTTTATTCCTGACATAAAGCTACACCAACGTAGTCAGGACTTGTTTCTTTTTCTTTCTAGTCCGCATTAAGACATAATAATTATCTAAATCGAATAATAGACCTATACATAGGCCTATATAGTTGATACACAACTGATGTGGTTCTTTGATTTGGATTTTATTTAATTTTAAACTAAAAAAACTCTAGGAAATTTTCAAAATTGTAAAAATTTTGTGTTATCCATACATCCTATGTGTTCTGCGAATAATAAGAAAACCTACCTACCGCAAATTTATCGGATACCTTCGGCCTGCAAATTCCAAAAGGAAAAGGCGCATAACAAAATACCGTTCCCAAAGAATCGGGTACCCTTGCTAATTCTCGTACACCCCCCAAACAGCTACTTTGTAAAGGTTGTCGAGCTGGCGTTTACAACATCCGTTGAAAGAAAAATCAATCATTTCGTTGGTGTGCTTTACGTCAGAAGTAAAATGTCGATGAACTTTGAAAAATATATTCCCCCAAAGCAACATTTTTTTACAAAAAACATACGAGTATATTTGATATCCGGCGACCATTTAATGTCCTGCTCTATTTATCCTCTTAAACCTTATTACAACTAGTGGTTTGAAGGGTTGAAAGCCCCTGCTACTGTTTTTATCATTGCACTTCATCAATATCACCTGTTTTTTGTCAACTACAATCATGCTTTTGAGGTCTGAGTTGGAAGTTTTTATTTCTATATATTTTTTATTTTTATAGAGTTTTTATCATTCTGCACGATATCAGCCTGTTTTTTGTTCTCTTAATAATACCAAAACCGATTCTTTTTGTCCTAGGACTGAAAAATCATCTGGAGAATTTTTTACGTCCTAGTACTGAAAAGTCAGCTGTTTGCCAAGTATATTACTATTGATTTATTGATGTTTATTATCATAATTTTGAAATTCAAACGATAATGAAAAGCATTGTTTGTAAATAACAGAAATGTAAACACTGCATCCTATTTACTTTGTAAATATAACCTCGAAAATACAACTTTATAGTTAATATTTTTAACGATAAAAAGTCTAATTTTCGCATTATGATAAAAAACGTTGTTCATCACTCGGAGCAAAAGTGTCTTTTTGATGCTTAATCGTTTTTAAAAACTCGGCTGCGCCTCATTTTTAAAACACGATTGCGCACCAAAAAGACCCACTTTTGCTCCTAGTGATGAAAACTACTATTATTGCATAGTGTACGATAATATGATGAAAAATATAAATCATAACTCGGCCTAAAACGTTTTGCCTACTCACGTTCGGTTCACGTTCTCGAAGTCTTGAGCTTGAAACATGTTCTCGAGGCCGATGAAACGCCGGCCTTTGTAACGAAATATAATATTATTACCCACATGTTATTTTCCTGCCCTATGGGTTTTAGACATTTTAATAAACAGAAATACCTCAAATTTTGTGATTTAAGACCCTATAAAAAATTTCGTCTGATGTAAAGAGTATAAAAAGTTCATATTACATTTTTACTTCCAACTGCCTTTCATAGTACAATATAACATACAAAGACACCAATTTCCATGTCATTTCTAAAGCCCGGACTCTCCTTTCGGCTACCCCTTTTCCTATGTCTTAGGACACAGCAAAGCCACATTCTTTAATGAAGACACCATCATTTCTAAATGAGAAGAAATTTAACATAAATAATAATAATAAATAATAAAAATGCCTTTATTTGAAGCGTCTTTCAATTTACAAAATTGGTTTACAAAGCAACTTAAGTCAACAATTTACATACAGAGATTAATTGAAAAAAAAATAATAATAATAATAACAAAGGCAAAAGTAAAACTAAATATATGTACAACTTACAATTAGACATCGGTGAATTACTATTTACATTAGTGAGTTACTATTTACATCAGTGGATTCGTCAACCTTTCTTTCAGTTTCACCCTGAAAGCCGGGACCCCAAGCTGTTTAAGATCCAAGGGGAGGTCATTATACATCTTTGGGCCAAAATATGAGAAACCCCTCCTACCGACCTCCAAACGGACTTTCGGGAAGTGGAGCTGCGCGTTGTGCCGGGTCTCACGTACGGCCATCTCCCCGCGAGGTACAAGCCTCTCCACCAGGTATTGAGGTTCCTGTTGAACCAAGGCCCGGTGGATGAGGTTGCAGGTCTGCATCCTGCACACGGCATCCATCGGCCGTAATAACATAATGAGTATCATGGTAGTTTCGCCAGGCCCGGCTGTTTCGCCGTTGTCTTGCATTCGGACTCTTAAAATACAGCCTGCGGCTGCGAAACGGAACATCCTTCCGGGAGTTTTGCCGTCCCGTGTGTCCCCACCTTTAGCGGTGTTTAGACACACACTAACAAATTAAAGGTTACACGATTGTTAAGGCGTTATTTTTTATCTATCAAATAACACCGTCATTTTAATCAGCGCCCCTCCCAGGCCGGTGCTCCATGCGGCCGCATGGATCGCGTGACCCTTGTATTTGAACTGCTCTTACTACCTGAGTTGCGTTCCTCAACCCTTGTAAATTTTTCGTCAGGACAAAATGTTACCTCATTAGCTGATTTAACTAACTGTAAATAAGCGAGTGGGACAAAGTGTTTCATAGAAATTTGAGTTGGGACAATAAGCTACTGTGACAAAGTATTTTTTTGCAGGCTACATTAAACACAATAAAGGTTGTTTTTATTACATTGGGAATGCACTTGAGCTGAGTGAAAATAGCATATTGAGTAACAATCTATGAATAATTCAGAAGTAGTATGTGCTATGCCTAATTATACGACACTATCAAATTCCATGTAAATAATAGAATGATCTAAGAGAAACCCAAATCTATTCAGTTTTAATTACAGTAATAATTTGTTTGACAATATATTTTTTTAATTTGAGTAATGCACAAATAAACAAATTGAATAACACCACTCTGGATATATTAGATCTTTCCCTATATGAAATTCTTATATGGCAAAGCAAAGTATAATGAGCATATAATTTTCTTTCTAGGTCGCCACGACGCCACGCCACAGCTCAGTTGCAAATATATTAATTTATATAGTAATAAATTAAACTCTTACATAGATTGACAAGATGCACTGGTGAGGTAGTCATTTTCCGATTCATTGTGATAGAATACTTCACTTTAGAGCTCGTTGAAGCAATTGTTGAAGCTTTCTTTCTTGCGTGAAACATTCCCTTGCTTTTAGATAGATAGTACATTTACGCGGACCGTTTTCGTAGAAATTTTGGTACTAACACTAACACTTAAACTGTAACAAAAAACAAAATATTGTCCACAAATAGTAAAACTGATTAAATCTATACTTATTTAATACGCTAAGGGTTTTTTTGTCTTGAGAACTCCTCCTACAATTTTCAACCGATTTTCAAATTTTTGGTGTCGTTGGATAGGGTTTGGTCTGTAGTTGTTTCCGCCAAAAACTGATGAGAATCGAACTGAAAATAAAGGCGCTATTCACCATTAAAATCTCAAAATTTCCCATTTAAATAACATTGGGATTAAATAAAGCATTTGAAACATATGTTAATAATCAGCTGTAAATACATGTAGTTTTGGTGATTAAAGATATTCACAATATTGGATTGGTCGGATGTCATCGATTCAGAGTTAAAAGTAACTTTTGTATTTTATTAAAATAAATTGTTCGATTTCGAGCAACACGTATACTAGTTAATAATAGAAGTATTAAAGTACACCACTGTCGCTTTGTATAGCCCCAAGGGTTTGTATGAGTAAATTTTTGATGGAGTATGAATTTATTTGTGTGTCTTGGATATAATTTCGTTCGTGTATTACTGATTTATTTCTTTTAGAGAATTTACTTATGGGTTCATTTTTAGCCCGTACATCCCAATGCGTGCAGAATAAGCATATGAATTCCAGTACTAATAATGGATACTAACAAGCCTATTTTAGTTGCCCTTATATTTTCCAATGACAAATTGGAATGTTTTCCCCCAATATAGATAGTAGGAAAATTCATATAAAACCCTGACCATGAGCAAATGCGCCGAAATTCTGTAAATGATATTTGCCATGAGTCTTCCCTATCAAATAGTTTCTGAAGGGTGGATTTACTGCGTGGACCGACACAACGGTGGCGAGGGGCAGGTAGCCCGCGCGTGTGCTCGTGTGTGCGCAGCGGGCGAGTGCGCGGAGACGAGCGGGTTGCAGCTGTCAGCTATTAGGCGTAATAAAACTCAAAATTATTATATTTGGGCTTGCCTCCTGCTTACAAAAAAAAATTTTTAAAGTATGATAGTTATATTTTTTTAAAGTGCATTTTTGGCCAAAGAAATTGATACCAATTTTACTCCTATTTAAAGGATATATTCTTTTAGGTCATAAATTTAAGTCGTCATATAAAATTGAAATAATTTTGTAGATGTTTTGTAATAGTTTGTTTTAATCTACATAATTAATTATTAACATTGGAAAAATATGGGTCCTTAGACTCTAGTGGTTTTTATGAAAGGCAAGCACCAATGTGACGTAAAACCACCACTTTATATGACAATAAGTCATAAAATAATTGTGTCAAATTTTTTTAAATATTTTTCCATTATTAGAAAATATTTGTATAGTCGAATTAAACACTTAATACGGTATAATTATCAACTACGAAAAACCCCTTGCACCACCTTAAGACTCTACGCGCGTCTGTGACAACGTATTGTCTTTACCGCAAATCAAAAAAATTGAATTTTCTCCGCAACCACTTAACGTAGGGCAATAATTCAAAGTACTGGATTGTGTACTTTTTTTTAGCTTGATTTAATCATGATAAGTAATATTTATAAATTGCATTAATTATACAAAACACCCAAAAGAGCTATAAATTGTTTTGCGCTTTGATTATACTCTTAGCTTTTTATATTGTGTTTAGTTACGAAAACTTGTGCGAAATAATACTCACAATCAGTTCTGAAAGATTGAAATTGCGTTCTTAATTACACCGTCAGGACTACATTTTCTTCGATGTAGGCCCTAAGCAGTTTTAATTTTATTATTTTTACCGATTTCCATATTCAATCAATCAATCAATCAAAAAGTGCGTTTATTTGATAGTACATGAGTTTACAAACAGTGTTAAAATTGCACATTTAAAACATTGGTCATGGACCGTCAGTTTTGGTTGACACATGTAAACATTTTTCAACTAGTTGAATTATTACAAATTACACCTTATATTATTTACCTAGAAAAATAACATAAAAAATATATCTTTCGCTGTGATTTAAGCTATAATACAATATAAAATTGAAAAATAATAAATACCCCAATTATGTTGCTTTTTATTAATTAGACAGTTAATACTATACTATATATACAGAATTTGTTTTCATATACAGAATATTACTAAAAATTGAACTCTTCAATCAAACTCCACCGTTTTGACCAAGCTACTTTCAAATAGTGACCCAAAGCCCGCCAATCCCTGCCATTTATTAAATAATCATAAAATTCAGATTCATTTAAATAATATCTATCAAAAAAATAATGTCTTATATTTTTTAAAATTGGACATTCTGCCACAAAATGAAAAACCGTTTCGTTTTTTCTAGTGTTACAAAGTGAGCACAGGTAATTTTTTTTTTCAAAAATCCAAGGCTTATAATTAAGAGTCTTCATCACCCCTGCAAAAAGTGTCGAAAACATGCGTTCGTAGTCCCCTGTTTCGGACGACATTTTTTAACCGATTTAATTGAAAGTGGTCTTAAACTGTTCAGGAAGAGTGCCCGCGTGTTTCTATTACCTCATAATAATAAAAAACGTACATTGAAGTACCTAAAAATACAGTTAAAAAAGGAAGAAATTACTTGATATTCAACAATTTTTTTAAATAGTTTTAAGAAACTATATCGAAATAACGAGGTACAAGAGACACGCAGGCACTCTTTCTGAACAGTTTAAGACCACTTTCAATCAAATCGGTTAAAAAATGTCGTCCGAAACAGGGGACTACGAACGCATGTTTTGAGCAAAAACGGGGTCTGCGAGTTTGCTTGTTCGAGGCGCTACTAGCCTTTTCGCAAACGTCGTCGTTCTCACTAACACAGGCACACACACACAAACATTATCGCATTTTAAATCACTCAGTGATGTTGGAGGACACGTTCCTCGTATTTATTTGAATACTTCTTTATTATCCATCTAAATGACAATTCAACTTTAGAACACCTGTGTCCATACAGTACTATGGTTCACTGACGATAGTTTTTATGTAGGGAAAGACGATCAGAACATTGCGCAATACTGGTTTTTAAAGTACATAATATACCGAAAACTAGTAATGTATTTTGAACCCCTCACAGATGAGATTCAAATTTTAATCTTACAAACAAATAGCGTACACCATTCTTCAATTTTTCTAATAGCAGTGGTTACAAATAGACTTATTACCAATTTTTTAGACACCGGAAGTGCGCGAAATACGGTTCCGCTTGATACCACCTCACTGAAGTGAAGGAAATTCCTTTTATAAGACACACTACCGGACCGAGCATCGTACCGAGCATTACCGTTACCGTGCAGGGACGTAAACTTAATCCGAACATTTCGCCGAGCAAGACTGTGGACCGAGCATCGTACCGGACAAATCCACCGAGCGAGGTGAAGGAAATATTAAGAGAGGGATAGCGTGAGTGAGGGCGCCAGATGATGGGGCGGAGAGGGGGGGGGGCTTTCCATACCGAGCGTTCGGGGCGACGCTCGGTACGGTGTTTGGAGCAAAATTGGCCCTATATATATACCCTGACACACTTCCATACATCGGACCGTACACCGGGAACAATCTTTTATTTGATGTTTCGCCAGAAAACCGCCTCTAAAACGCTCATTACGATGCTCGGTCCGGTGCTCGGTCCGATGTACGGACCCCTGACACACTACCGGACTTGCTGTTTTTTGACGGTACGATGCTCGGCCCGGTGGAAAGTCAGGTAGTGTGTCGTCTCTTTAAAAGGCAAATTCCTCACTCGTTTATCACTAATCCTCCAATTTTCCGTTACACAAGAGAGTTCAAATTTGGCACACTGATTTGTTCAGTCCCAAGAAGGATTACCTAATAATAAAGCAATTAAAACGCAAATAAATCTTTAGTTCTGTTGATAATTTTAGGAGGTAAAAAATATCTCATCTGAGCTGATTTCATCATCAACCGAAATATTTTGTTATAGTTGTTCTAATCAAAATACCGACATTTGCGTTTGAATTTTCAAAAGTATTAGTTCTGTTGATAATTTTAGGAGGTAAAAAATATCTCATCTGAGCTGATTTCATCATCAACCGAAATATTTTGTTATAGTTGTTCTAATCAAAATACCGACATTTGCGTTTGAATTTTCAAAAGTATTATGATCAACTGATTATATTTAATTAGACTCTGGGCCACTAAATCACTATTTTGAGACAAAAATTATTATGATCAACTGATTACATTTAATTACATTAGTTATGTATTTTATTCTTAGACTCTGGGCCACTAAATCACTATTTTGAGACAGAGTCTCATTGACTACTATTTGATTAGAGTCTTACATGGTCTGAGAGAAAAGCGGTAAGGTCGCACATGTCATTCAAATTACAATTATTTTACACTGCTTTAGTCTATGACATAAAAAAAACTTAAAAATAAAAGTGAAGCAATTAAGCTGTATAAATTTAATGAACTGTTGTAAAAGAGCGGCACCGAAAAACACACTGATGTTTCGAATTTCAAACACTGAGGCTAGAAACGTAAATTAAAACAACTTCATGGGTCTAATCAATTAGTAAACAAAATTGTAATTTTAATTAGGCTATTTATTTAAATATATTACAAGTTTTAAGTATATAAATATAACTAGTATAACTCTTTCATAATTCGGTTAATTCGATTAAAATCATCAATACAGTATAGGCCCTACATGCAATTTAGCAAACATCATAACAAGAGGGTTATTATATGTCCTTTGTTAGTGGGTGTCAACGAATTGTTTTTGGTGTGCGGGGGTTGCCTCCATACGTTGCGCCCGATTGTTCTAAAGAAAATAATTACTTTAGTCATATCATTTCAAAATTACTTATTTTGTTTCTGTATCGTCTGATCATTCTGGTTCGCGAACTCATTTAGGAAGATGCTGAATTACACACCTGAACCAAATTTAATCAAAATCGGAGGTTCCGTTCAAACGCTATCTTGTTCACAGACACATGATACATTAAAAATGTCACAATTTCGGGGGCTAAATAAAGTATTCGTCATTAGTCAATTTGAACAAAAAATGTCCTCTTGACAGATGTCGAAAAATCCATCGTTTAGCCACTAGAAGCCATTTTGCTTTGTACACTAAATCTATATGTGTGTATCTTAAAAATGGCGGCCATTTAAAATTTTTAAACTCAGATATCTCAAAAATATAAGTAATATTTTTTATTATTCTTATTTCACATCAGCTTAATTCTTCAAATCCTAATTGCTTATCAATTTTGTATCAAATTATTACCTAGATAAAATGTTACATCAACGTGTATTTTTATATACGTAAATACTATAAAATCAATCATATTTTAAAATGTGTTTATGTAGGCCTATATGACTTTTTTAAAAGAATGATTGTTTTTTACTATTGCAAAGGCAATTTCCACTTGCACCTGATATATCGCCCGATGGAGAGTTTATTTAATTAACAACCATAAACAAATACTGTAAATACTTTATTGCTGTAGGACAATACATGCACTGTATTGCATAGCATACTCAGAATAGTGTGATTTGCGCAGAATGTTAAGTTTGAAAAAAAAAATTATATTGCATATTAGTACCAGCCAGTGTTAATACTACATTCACTCAGAGAGGACTCAAGCCTATGTCTCCCCTGAGTTGTGATTCTTGCACACGTCCACCGAGTAAAACACGTTTGACACTAAAAAGCGTCGATTAACCAATGTAATATAGGCTAATAATTGAAGACCATTAATTAATTTTAATCGCTGATAAATTTTAATCGGCTGTAATAAATAGGAAGAGTTCGAGCCTAATTCAAAATACTCTTCAAATGTAGACAGGAAAACGCTGCAACCGTACCGGACTGGCCGAACTCTCATTGTAGCGAGTCTGCGCGTGCGTGTGTTGGACGTCGCAGTCCGATGTTTTTAGAAATGTGACCCCGCCTCACCCCTCGCCCTAGTTGGGCGCACCTGACTGTACTAGGACAGTTGTAATGGAAATCAGAGTGTACGATGGATGTTTTGCCAAAGGTGATGAAGCCTCTTAAGATGAATTAGTTCAGCTCGTGCTTTGATAATCCAGGAAATCGTAGCTATATCCAGGTTATCAGTAAGGAAGGCTCTGTCACCGAGTTCAAGGTCAAGTGAAAGATAATGCGAGTGGTACAATGACGTTATCGCCCTCCCCCTGCACTCCCCCTTCCATGCCAGCCGCTCTGCCTCTACCAGGTTGCACAACTGTGACTGAAGAAATCTATCCTTTCCAAATTAAATTCCACGATTATCCCATTTTTTGCGCCCATTTGTTTTAGTTGCCGAGACCAATAAATATTTTTTTGAATGATGAGTTTTGATAAAATATTTGGAAGACGATTTTCTGGCATATTGAAAACTTTAATAATGTATCTTATGTGCAAATTAAGTGTATAAAAAAATATTTTCTCAAAAAATGTTTCTATATATAATACATAATCAGGTGTGTTTTTTGGCAAGGAAAACAGTTTCTTGATAAAAAAATGTTGAATATTTTCTATTGACATGCTTTCGGAAAATCCCCAAACTTGTGCCCCATAACATAATATTGATCTTATAATTGTGTTATAACAAACTAATTTCGAACTTAAAGGTATCTTTTTGTTATTTATCAAATTACACCAAATTGAATTAATTGCTAATTTTATTGAACTGTTTTTTTCTTTGAAATGAGTGTTCCATGATAGTGATGATGTGAAAGTGACTCCTAAATATTTGTAACTATTGACAACTTCGATCTGTTCCCCTTTGTACCACCACTTATCATTTATACTCAATTTGCCACCATTTCTGAAGACCATTATTTTAGATTTGTTCAAATTTAAGTGCAAATTCCATGTTTCACAGTAGGATTCTAATCTTCTAATCATGTGTTGTAAGCCTGATGCAGTTGGGGCCAGTAAAACAATGTCATCAGCGTACATTAACATATTAACCCTATGCCCTCGCCCTCCAAAATTGCATCCCCCCTCTAGGGCTTCAGGTAGATCGTTCACAAATAACACAAAGTTAGTCGGACTCCACAAACAACCTTGCCTTAAGCCCATAGAAGTATTAAAACTTTCAGTTAAACCCCCCGGCACCCAAACTGACGCTGAAGTCCCATTGTAGTAATCCCTCATTATTTTTAGAATTTTTGTTGAGAGGCCCAAACAGGAAAGCTTATAAATTAGCGCATTCCTATCTATTGTATCGAATGCTGATGAAAAATCAATAAAAAAGCAAAACAGTTTCCCCCTCTTTTCAGCTAAATTTAAATTACCCATACAAATTAAGTTAAAAATGTTGTCTATAGTTGAGTACCCTTTCCTAAACCCCGCTTGTAGTTCAGTTAACAAATTTTTCCCATGAATCCAACTTAAAATTCTGTTATGGATTAAACTCGTAAATATCTTGGCAACACAGTCAATAAAAGATAAGCCCCTATAGTTAGTAACACAATTTAAATCACCCTTTTTATGTAAAGGAAAAACAATAGATTTTTTAAATGACTCTGGTATTTCCCCCTTTTGAAAGATGCTATTATAAACTTGCAATAATTTAACAAGAAAAGGCTGAGGCGCATGTTTAAAAAACTCATATGGAACTCTGTCTGGTCCTGGAGCTTTGTTTTGTTTTACTTTTGCCAGTACCGTTGTCAAATCAGACATGTTTAATTCACTATCTAGGTACGGGTCAGCGATAAGAGGTTCAACGTACTGAATCTTATCTGCCTGGAGGGGCGGGTTGAGTAAGGTGGAAAAATGTCTCACCCACTCGACTGGCGCAATTTTTCCCACCCTCTTATCCCCTTTTTTCTTAAAAACATTTACTGCCTCCCAAAATTTTTTTGCATCCGATACCTGATATAAATTATCAATTAATTTATTGTAATAAGACACTTTCTTTTGGTTGCACAGATCCTTATACTTAATTTGCTCACTTAAATACAGAGATTTTATGTTTGGACAATTATTTTTGCGGTAAATATTTAATAATTTAAAACAACTTTTCTTTGAGACAGACATTTATAATCAAACCACGGATTTTTACTAACTAACGGGGTTTTCCGGGACAATTCAAGTTTATAGTCAGCCGACTTTACGATACTTTTTACAATTTCGTCAATATTTTTCTGATCATCGTTTGTTACTGTGAACTGAGGGATTGCTTCGTTTATTTTATTCCATGAAACATCTGGTCGTTTTTTGTCCACCTTAGCCTATGCAAAAGTGGGAGAATATCGCCTTCCACTTTTTGTTCCCTACGCTCATCAATGACCTTCAAACTTACTTCTATTGGCAGGTGATCCGAGCCCGTAAAACTAACTACTTTGAAATCATTTACTACATTAATACAACTTATTGACACTGCAGCAAGATCAATTACTGAACTTCCCCTTCCACCCAAAAATGTAAAATCCCCATTGTAATCACCGCTTGTCCTACCATTTAAGATTACCATTCCTAGTTCGTCAAATAAATCTAACAAATTCCTTCCTCTACTATTAACAGTTTTATCTTTGGAATTTCTACACTCATTTAAATTACGATTTATGTTATTGATGGTCTTATCCATAAAGGCCTGACCATTCCCAATGCGTCCATTAAGATCCCCTATTAATAAAATATTTTCTAATTCCTTAGACGCTACAAAAATTTTTAAGCTTACAAAATCTGTATCCCAATTATTGTAATTTAAATACAATGGCACTTGTAGTATACAAGTGTAAATACAATATACACTTTCTGTCCACAAAACAAATCTCCACTTGTGCATTCAATCAAAATAAAACCATTATCTTCAAGGAATTTTAATCTTTTTGCAAACTGTGAGTTTAAATTAATTAAAGCTATTAGGCCCCCCCATATACCTTCCATAGTTTGATTCTCTCTTTGCAAATGTAATATATGTACAAAAAAGCTACTTTACTTATTTAAAACAAAATCTTTCTCTCTTTCTGAGGCAAAAGTTTCTATTAAAATTACCACATCATAACCACTTATCATTTCTAAAAAATATGAATCAGTTAACTTACTTCTAATACCACAAATATTGTAACACATAATTTTTAAGATTGTATGAGATAACGTCCTTTCTAACGTGCCGATCCGTTGTCCGTTATCGTCCCTCGTAATTGGCGTGGCCTTCTCACTCCGAGCCGTTGTCGCTGTGGACCGCCACCGGCGATGCTGTCGTCCCGAGGTCGGTTTGCTGCATGCCCCCTTGGCCTCCTGGTACTGTAGCGGACGTTGTCTGCTCCCGACTCCGCTGTGGCACACCATCCTTCAGCTTTGACAGAAACTCCGTAAAATTGTACTTAAACAGTTGCTGGAGTTTTTCCGCACCGTCCATGTCACCTGCTTTAAGTTTGTCACCTTCCCATGTAAATCTTGAGTTTTCTATGTAGATGTGGTCGTACACTAACGGCATCTTCCTTCTCCCAGCGACACGCTCCACCTCGGTTCTTACAGCTGCCAGTCGCGCTCGCTTGAGTCTCACCTCCCGTGGGAAATCCCGATGCACAGAAAAGTTTGTACCTTTGAGGGTTTTCACATGTGACATAATAAACTCGACATCCGTGTCATCCGGAATATGAGCAATTACAGCACTCTTGTCTTTGTCTAGTGGATGTGCTCTGTTAATCCAAAAAATTTTGTCCATGTCAAACTTTTCTTGGCAGAATTTTGCTACTAAGTGTTTATAGTCTCTAGTATGAGATGTAACATTAAGGCCTCTAAATATGAGGTTGTTTCTCCTGGACCTTGACTCGAGATCTACTAGCCTATCCATTAGCATTCCCTCTCTACTTTTTAGACTCATAACCTCAACTTTTAGAGCCTCATTCTCCTGCTTTAGCTGATTGATTTGACCCATGAGGTTATTTAGATCTTGCTTAGTAACTAAATTAGCTAGTTTCTGATTAAGCAATTTACCAATATCTGCAAGTAACTGCTCACGTGTTTCTGGCTGTTCTGTTGTTCCTGAAGCCATGTCGTCTGTGTGAAGGTTATTCTCTTCCGGTGAATTTGGGGGTCTTCGTTGTTTTGGTGTCCTAGTTGTCGGCGAATAAAACTGATCAATTGTTTTATACATAGACACAGCGCAGACACCTCACAAAACACAGTCCCGGTTGCAGGATATACCTATACAGTCTCACTGCACACACGCGGTCCTACACATAACTAACTCCGATTTCCATATTCAGGTGACCCTATTATATAAAGTATTATTTATTGTAATTTTAACCAAATATCACCAAGACTTCAAGGATAAGTTCATCGTTAGCGTGTTCGAAGTTTCATAAAATTTCGTGTTATCTCACCAAAAATAGTGAATATAACAGCAATAAGTTAACGATAACTCAGTACCGACTCCGCTTCATCGGAATTGTTTGGCATCTAAACTTTCCGTCCGCCACATTAGTTCTGATGAACGAGAATGTACTGGTGAATTTTATAAGTCATAAAATTAAAAGGTATAAGTTAAGATAATATTACATTTTATGTGGACACGAACTCACCTTCGATATTAACAATAATGTTGCAACAGTTTAGAGTTAGGAACTCCATCATCAATCCTCCACTTGAAATCTTATAATAATTAATATTTACTTCATCGCTTTCGTTTGCCTGGTATATTATTTACTACCAAGTTTTACAGTACACTCAGTAGCACAATAGACAATCGCCGTGCAACTACATAACTACAACCTAGTGACAGACTGACAGGCACCTGTCATAATGCGCCTAGGGATAGTGCCCCAGCGCCGGCACTCAAGTGATCATTGTTTAGGTGGGGCCTGAGGGGCCTCTCCAAGCCCGGGCTCCAAGTTTCAAACTAGGCTGACGTACCCTCTCAACGGCTCTGGCAGCATCCCTGGCAGTATAAGTCAGTAGCCTAGACTGGAGAACCGTCAGTTGTGTTGGCACCTTCAATCCACCGCCGGGGCCGCGCCGGCCGGCTGCAAGCTGCATCAATGTTGCCTACGCCACGAGTGAAGGGGCCGCCTCGAATAACAACAAATAGTTGACTGTATAAGTGGTTTGAGAAATTATTTATTGAGTTATACATCATACTTTGAAGTAGATGTTATATTATTAAAGTTTTTATTGTACAGAAAGAACTGATGTTTTTGTAATATATGAAATTAGTTTTCCCTTATTAAAAACTTTATTGAAAATTAAGTAAAATAAAATACTTTAAATTTATAAATGTTCTAGTTCGACCTTTTTTTCTGTAAGCCAAAATAGTACTCCAAAAGAAAACAAGTGTCTAATTTACAATATGTAATTTACAAATGGGCTGTATTGTAACACAGGACTAGAGCAAGCAGTTCAGCTTTTCCCAGTTGGTAGATCCAACATCTCTTTCTCTGACTGCAATTGACTATAAAACTTTAACCATTTACTAATTATCGTCTAGCTGTTCCATTTAGCAAAACAGGTTTCAGTTAAGAAAATAGAAATTAAAATACACGGTTAACTTTGTTTTGCGGTAAATTCTAAGTCTAGCCATTTGATGATCAATTTACGCTCTGACTTTCCCAACTATTGAGTCTAATCTGGGTGTATAAGTATTCAATCATCTCATCAGGTCTAATCTTAGGTATATTAAGATCTTCTGTGTTAAATCATCATCTTCTTATTTTCTTAAAAGGCCCTCACGACTTGGGCTGTTTAAAGGTCTAATCGTTCTAGGCCTTATAGTGTTATCTGAACTCCTAGGAAACGGCTCTAAATCATTAACTAAACATTGAGTGGGTTTATAAAAACCCCTGTTAAATTATTATTTTTAAATATCCCTCTTGAAAGTCTATCAGCATGACCCTCTTTTAAATAAGCTCAGTCAATGAAGGTCAAAACGGGCCCACGTCGGAACAAATTTGTAACAGTCTGAAACCTGTACCAATCGATAGTATCATAGAAAAACTAACCTGGTTAGTTTTTCTATGATAGTATCCACCTAAGGGATCAAAACCATTAAGAGTTCCAAAAAATCCTTATGGCATTTCTCGCAGCCCCCCCCCCTCCTTAAAGTCCCCCCTTACAACCCTTTTTGCATAGGTTCATAAAACATTTGTAGACCTTTGTAGACGTTACCAAAAGAAATATCGTTCAAAAATTTTTTTTGTTGCATCCTTTATTAAATAAATTAGTAGAAGCGGCCCAGAGATTGGACAGAATGACCTTGAAAATCAGCTGATCGGAAAATCAGCTGATCGGAAAAGCGCGGGAAAAAAAATCAGCAGGGTTGCCAACCCCCAGGGGTGTCCCAAAATTTCCCTGAAAATTCCCTGCAGTGTTACCAACTCATACCATTTACTATAAAGTATACACTATAAACCATATACTATAAGGTATATACTATATTATATGTTATACACTATAATACTCTATGGCAGAGGTGTGGAATAAAAACTATTGTTTTGGGTTAGTAGAATAAAATTGTATTAGACTATATATTTACAATATTGGTTAAAAAAACTATACTAAACTATATATTATAATATTTACACATTACTCTTCATCCCCATCCCCCTGCCCTCTTCCTTCTTCTTCTTCCTCCTCCTCTTCCTCTTCTCCCTCCTCTTCCCCTTCCATGTCTTCTTCTTCTTCTCCTCCTGCTGCCACCTCTTCTCTTCCCGCTGCCACCTCTCCTCCTCCCACCACCCCCTCCAGCTCCTCCGGCGGGACAAGGAAGAGCTCGCCGTGGTTCACTGCAACAGAAGAATACCATTGCTGTGATTGGTTGGAATAAGAAGGTCCCTGATTGGTGGATAATGGGCGTGCAGCGCTCTGATTGGCTGGTTGGTAATTATACCGCCGACCGCTGCTTGTCCTCGCTCTCTTTGCGTCAGGCTCTCGTAGCGAACGGACGTAATGGAGTCGGTTGTCGAACCTGTTAATGTTCTTAGTGAGGACCAGACTTACATAAAGAAATTCAGATTGTATGGGCTTAGAACGATTTTCAAATTTACTAACCCTCCTCCCGAAACAAATGAAATTGATTGGCTAAGACAAGGTTTTGCTAAGATTGTGAATGAAGTAAAAGACCAATGCCATGAAAACGATCAACTTGGTTTCACTTTGCAGAGTCTAAATTTAAAATCTAAAGACCCGGGGTATGTAGCTTTTCGGCCCTTCAACGAAGTAACTGAAGATGTTTTGTGGGAAATATTTGGAGGAATTATTCAAAGTAATTCGGAATCAATTAAATCGACAGACACCTTCAAAGTAGAATGTACTCGAGTTAATCTCCCTGTAGGGTCTGGGGCACTCCGGAGACCCGGTTTATACAACACCTTTGAAGAAGAATGTAAAGCTAGGAAGGGTATTGTAATTATTAATAATAAAGATAATCTGTGTCTGCCTAGGGCGATAGTAGTTGCGATCGCTAAGGTTACCGGTGATTCAGATTATAATTTGATTAAAAAAGACCGTAGAGGAAGACAAACCGTCAGGGCTCAGGAGCTTATGCGTAGAGCGCGTGTTGAGATATCTACTAGTGGAGCTGGTATCCCAGAACTTGAGAAATTCCAAGATTACTTGAAAGAGTTTAAAATTACAGTGTACAACTATGATTGTAAAGGTCGCGAAGTTTACTTTGAGGGAAGAGTAGAAAACCCAAAATTCAAAATTAATTTACTTTTCCATAATGGCCATTATAATGTTATTAATTCACTAACTGCTGCCTTTGCATGCAAGTATTTCTGCGAAGCATGCCATGTCCCCTATGACCATAAACCTAAACACCGCTGCTCTAATATCTGTCCTACTTGCCAGACTATCTCACCCCCTTGTAAGCTGAAGCACCAAGGAATAGATTGTCCTGAATGTAACATGACTTATAAAAATCAGGCCTGTTTTATAGCTCACAAAATTGATAAATGCAAGTCAGTAAAGAAATGTCTTGACTGTGGCAAGTTAATAATGATGAATGAAAGGTCCAAACCCCATCAGTGCGGGGAATCTTATTGTAAAGTATGTGAAGAGTTTATGGACCCTAACCATAAATGTTACATGAAACCTAATGAAAGCCAACCGAAGGGGAAAAACTACTTATTTATTTTCTTTGATTTTGAAACCCGACAAGATGAAAACCTTCCATCTGACCCAGAGAAAAAAGTTCATAAAGTTAACCTGTGCGTAAGTCAGCAGTTCTGTGGACAGTGTCTAGGTTCAGGCTTCTGTATGGCATGCAAAAACCGTACAAAGATTTTCAAAGAGGATCCGGTAAAACAGTTTATGGAGTATGTGATGCAAGTCAGGAAAAAGTTTAAAGATG
Source organism: Neoaliturus tenellus (assembly GCA_030545055.2). Taxonomy (NCBI): domain Eukaryota; kingdom Metazoa; phylum Arthropoda; class Insecta; order Hemiptera; family Cicadellidae; genus Neoaliturus; species Neoaliturus tenellus. The sequence continues at coordinate 24,843,536 of CM061535.1, forward strand.
TTTGTGTGATTGCACACAACGGACAGGGGTTTGATTTCCAATTCATTTTAAAGTATACTCTGGAAGAGACTAAATTCACACCCGAACTTGTAATGAGAGGATCCAAAATTATTTTAATGGAAATGGATAACGTTAGATTTGTTGATTCCCTAAGCTATTTCCCCATGCCTCTAGCTGCACTCCCGAAAGCGTTTGACTTGCCCCCAGAGAAAAAGAAGGGCTATTTCCCGCACCTATTCAACACAGTTGCAAATCAAAATTATGTAGGCCCGATGCCCGCGAAAGAGTTTTATTGCCCTGAGTCAATGTTTGAGAAATCCCATGATGATTTTGAAAAATGGTATAATGAACAGGTGAACAACGGTTATGTGTTTGACTTTCAAAAAGAAATTTTGGAGTATTGCATTTCGGATGTTGAGATTCTGGCGCAGGCGTGTATTATATTCAGAGCCTTATTTTTAAAAGAATGCAGCGTAGACCCGTTTCTAGAGGCCGTAACTATTGCTAGCGCGTGCAACTTGGCTTTTCGCCGAAAATTCCTGAAACCTAATACAATTGGCTTGATCCCGAAAGGTGGGTACCGATTAACAGACAATCAGTCAGCCGTAGCCCTACAGTGGCTATCGTGGGAAGAGGAGAAGCGTGGTGTTAGGATTGAGCATGCAGGCCGAGGTAAAGAAGTTAAAATTAATGGGACGAAAGTAGACGGTTTTGATGGGGAAAACATTTATGAATTTCATGGGTGTTACTGGCATGGATGCCCTAAATGTTTCCCTTACAGCCGGGAGGCCCCTCTGAAGGAGGATCCCTCAGATTCACTTCACTTGCGTTATCACAGGACTTTAAAGAAAATTGAGAAACTCGGAAGTAATGTTATTGAAATGTGGGAGTGCGAGTTTAGGAAAACGAAAAAGGATGAGAACCTCAAACACTTGGACAGTCTACCGATACTGAACACCCTTCCCCTTGACCCGAGAGATTCTTTCTTTGGAGGTAGGACCGGTAACGCGAAAGCTTATCATAAATGCGCGGAGGGAGAGACTATTCAGTATGTGGATGTTTGCTCACTGTATCCGTACGTAAATAAATACTGTAAGTATCCTATTGGCCACCCCGAAATTTATGTAGGAGATAGGGAGTGCAGAGAGCGGGGACTTGATGTAGAAGGTTTGCTCAAATGTAAAATTTTACCGCCTAGGGACCTATACCACCCTGTGCTCCCAGTAAAAATGAACAACAAATTAATGTTTGTCTTGTGTCAAACTTGTGGAGAGACTTTAAATCAGGGGGAATGTTTTCATGAAAGTAATGAGAGGGCATTGGTAGGGACTTGGACAATGCAGGAGATCAGAAAGGCAGTAGAGAAGGGTTATGTGATTCTAGACATGTATGAACTCTGGGAATACCAAGTGGCGACTTATGAAACCGGTGGTCTGTTTACTGATTTTATAAATAAATTTTTGAAAATGAAACAGGAGGCGTCAGGGTTTCCTAGTTGGTGCAAGACCGAAGAAGATAAAGACAAGTATATTGCTGATTACTATAAACATGAGGGGGTAAAACTGGAGAAAAACAAGATTGCTAAGAATGGGGGTTTAAGGTCTTTGGCAAAATTTATGTTGAATTCTTTCTGGGGGAAATTCGGACAGAGGGAGAACCAAACCAAAGCCTCAATTGTTAGAGACCCGAAAGATTTCTTTCAAATGTTAATTAGTCCTGAAATAAAGATAAACATGATACAGGTTATCAATGAAGAAGTGTTAGTTGTTAGCTGGGAGTACATTAATGAGGTGGGAGAGGCGTTGAGAAATGTGAATGTTGTGATCGCGGCCTACACTACTGCCCATGCCCGACTTAAATTATATGAACATCTTGAAAAGTTGGGAGGTCAAGTCCTATATTACGATACAGATTCGGTAATATATTACTTGAGAGGTAATTTGTATAAAGTGCCTACAGGGGACTACCTTGGGGAAATGACCGACGAGTTGGTAGAGTACGGACCCGGGTCCTACATAGTAGAGTTTGTATCTGGAGGGCCGAAGACCTATGCCTACCTTGTGTGGTCTACCAACAAACAGAAACTAATTCCCGTATGTAAAGTTAAAGGCCTAACACTGAATCTTAAAACTTCTAAATTGGTAAACTTTCAGACATTGAAAGAAATGGTTTTGAGTGAATCCGCTCAAATATTACAAGTTGAAGAGAATAGAATCAGACGCACAAAAGATAAAAATATTGTAACAGTCACTGAAATCAAACAGTTTAAGATCACTGGTCCTAAAAGAAAACTAGAAGATAACTACGACACAGTACCCTATGGATTTAAACAACCTAGACTTACCCACTAATCCCACCACTCAATAAGTTTTTCCAATTCCTGCTGCTCCCTTCTCATTTCGTTTATCTTATGTTCTAATTCAAAATATCTACTCAAATATTTCTCTTGAACAAAAGTATTATAGGGACCCCCCAACCATTGTAAAAACACAAACACCGTTAGAAACATCTTACTACACAACCACACCACAACTAACTCCCGAGAACAACAAGTAAGAAAGAGTAGGGGCATACCCCCTCCCACTTACCTAATCGTCGCCGAGTATCAAACCCCACATCTCCGCCTTTCTCTTATATAAAATGTCTCTTTTTTCCTCTAACTCATCTATCTCCCTACATAACTGAACCCAATTTGACAACTGTTCCTCCCTCCTCCTCTCCCGACCCCCGAAAAACACTTTACTTAAAAACACTATAACTGTTAGAAGCATAGTGGCAGACTGAAGAGACTAGAGAGAGCTAGCCATGGAGGGAGAGAGAGAGGCGGGGGGAGGGGAAGGGTGACCTCAATATCGTGACACAAGCAGTTAACCTTTCAAAAGTGTGTCGTCATTGGTCATAATTAGAAAGCTTGTGATTGGTTAAAAATAAGCGTGTCACGTTGTGATTGGCTGTAATTATTTAATTTATTAAAATTATTAAATTATTTTTTCTCTTTATGCCCAACCTCCGTATCGAACAGACGTGTTTCCTAACCTCAAATATGTCAGTACTACATTCCTACATATTTGATAACAGCCCTGTAACTGTCTTATTCGATTCTGAGAATAATCCATGGTTTAAAGCGAAAGACATATGTGAGATACTAGGTTATGAAAATTCGAAGAAAGCAATCATTGACCATGTCAGAGCAAAATACAAAGTACAATGCGTAAACTTCAAGGGTAACGAAACGTTACCCTTGCACCCAGACACAGTTCTTATTAGTGAACCAGGTTTATATCAATTAATTATGAGATCCAAAATGAAAATAGCTGAAAGATTCCAGGATTGGGTATTTGAAGTAGTCCTACCTACAATTCGCAAGTATGGGGAGTATAAATTAAGGAGAGAAAACTTTGAATTGACACATACCTTGAATCTAGCACTGGAAAACAATAAAAACCTAACCAAAAAACTAGTTGACCAAGCACCCAAAGTTGCTGTTATGACAGAAGACGAGGGGTTGAAACATGTATTCTGTGTCCTGGAGAAGGACGCATACTACAAACAGTATGGCTTAATGGAATATAAATGTATTAGGGCAGAAAAAAGACGATATAAAAGAGCGCTAAAGAGAGCAAAGAAAGATGGTTTTGTCCCCTGCTTTATGAGATACCCTGTGCCTAACGGAATAAATATACTAAACAGAGCCAAGGAGGTCATGCGTAAATACGACATGCACTATGAATCCGCACATAATAATGTCTTAACCTGTCATAACCTTGTAAATATTGTAAAGACTGTTTTAAATGAATAAAGAAAATGTGTGTGTGTGTGTGTGCGTGTGTGTCCATGGAGAGGTCACCTGTCAAGGCTGGGTTAATCCCTGGTAAGTCCTGACAGATGAGTGGGTTGGGTTAAACCCCATAAAACATTGTGTTTCCCACGACCGCCACGGACTAAGGGCCTAGTAGATTGAGATGCCCTGACCCGAGGAGGGTTTGGATTTCGCCTTCGAAAAGCCCGGTGTGAATGAAGGTCACTGGCGCGACTGAAAAGTCCGTAAACCTGTATGTGTGAGCGAGTGTGGAAAAATAATGGAGGAGGCAATTAATTTGGAAGGCCTTCACAAACCATAGCGATGGTTGGGGCTATGGTTATAAAAAAATATAAAAAAACCTGCAGGAGGACTTAACCATTTCTGTATAAAAATATAAAAAAAATCGGGGTGCGGGGGCAGCAACTAATTTGGAAGGCTGCCACGCTTTCTACTGCGGTGGCAGGGGCAGTAGAATTGGGGGTTTAAATACAAAAAGACTAAATAAAAAATATTAGTTTAAAGATGGATGTAAGGGAAGCTATTGCTAATGAACTTCATGCTCCAAGTAGGAAAAACTATGTCAGAAGAAAAGTTACACTAAAAGGGTTAAATGATCTCTACCAAGCGGATCTTGTGGAGATGCAACCATATTCGAAAACTAACAAAGGTTATAAATATATAATGACTATAATTAACTGTTTAACAAAATTTGCTTTTGCCATTCCTATAAAAAACAAATCGGGTCCTGAAGTAGCAAGAGCCTTAGAACCAATCCTAGCCAAATATAAAATGAAAAATTTTCAGACGGACCAAGGAAATGAATTTTTTAATAAACATGTTAACAAACTTATGAAACAGTATAATATTAACCACTATCATACTTTTTCTGAATTAAAAGCAAGTATTGTAGAACGATTAAATAGAACACTAAAGTCCCGTATGTGGAAACTATTTACAGCCAGGGGGAGTTACGAATGGTTAAGTATTCTACCAGAAATAGTAAAGTCTTACAACAATACAAAACATAGCAGTATAGGCATGAAACCAAAAGATGTAAGGCAAAAACATGTTAAAACTATTTTAAAAAAACTTAATAATATTAGGAAAAGCCCCCATAAAAAACCCAAGTTTCAACTCGGCGATAAAGTGCGAATCAGTAAATACAAAAGAGTTTTCAAAAAAAGTTATCTACCTTCATGGTCTAATGAGGTATTTACAGTCTACGCCATAAAACCCACGAGACCAGTAACATATATTTTGCAAGACCATAATGGTGAAATACTAAAAGGAGGTTTCTACAGCGAAGAGTTATTAAAGTCGAAAGTAGGTGAAGTCTATCTCGTCGAGAAAGTGTTGCAACGTAAAAAAGATAAAGTGAAGGTCAGGTGGTTCAATTTCGACAGTAATTATGACTCTTGGGTAAATGTGAAGGACTTGGTGAAGGGAAAATTACAAATCCGTGACAAGGCCAAGTCGTAATGAGCGACCACAGTATCCGGGACGCGGCGGTATAAATTATCTTGCGGTCGTGACTACTATCTAATCGCTCAGGATGAAGGCTGAGAAACAGGATATCACGTTTCCTGTCAGAAATTACGACATAGTAATGGGGTCTGGTGTTGTAAAAAATAATAAGCATGGAGTATTATTACCCGATTCCATTCGTTGCATTATAGCTGGCCCGTCTAATTGTGGTAAAACAAATGTTTTATTCAACTTACTATTTGACCCTAATGGATTAAGATTCGAAAACATTTATGTCTTTTCAAAGTCTCTTTACCAACCGAAATATCAATTATTAAAAAAGGTAATGCCTAGAGAGGTGGGATATTTCGCCTATGATGATAATAAACTAGTAGTCCATCCAAACGACAGTAAAAGGAATTCTATTATGATTTTCGATGATATATCATGTGAGAAACACGATAATATTCGTAATTATTTTTCCATGGGGAGACACAAGAATATTGATACATTTTATTTGGGTCAGACATACAGTGCTATCCCAAAACAACTTATCAGGGACAACTGCAACTTTATTATCCTGTTTAAGCAAGATGAAACAAATCTAAGACATATATATAATGACCATGTAACCACCGATATGCCATTTGAGAAATTCAAAGAAATGTGTGGTAAAGCATGGGTTGATAATTATGGATTCATTGTAATTGATAAGACTCGTGATCCTTATAAGGGGCGGTACAGAGTTGGTTTGGACACTTTTATTACGGAAATATAATGGTTCGCATCTATACATTTAACGACTTGACAGGGTTCAAAAGAAAACTACACAACGTCAAGTCCAATCTTTGTACATTTTATTATAAGGATAAAAAGAGATTTTGTGGTAATTACTGTAGTCGTAAACCCCCACATGGCTATCAATTTAATAAAAGGTGTTGGCGACACAAGAGGCCCACATATTCAGCTATGCTACCCCCTGTGGTACTTTTGATGATATCTGCCAGTGAGCGGACATATAACCGTGAAACATGGTTAAACTTTTTATTTCATTGTGAAAAGAAAAATATCCCTTTGGAATTAGTAATATACCATGAAGACATGGCAAACTGTACAGTGAGGGACCCTCAAAATCTAATATCCAGGTTTAGACCATTTCCCGATATCTTTGGCCAACCCCTACCACTACGTAACCTCCATGGTAGTGTAAACTTTACACAAATATGCAATGGAATGTTGGAATACGGAAGTAAAATACCCTATGCCAGCAAGTGTATACTGCTTACGGAGAGAACCATACCGATTAGATCACCTCTAAAAATCTACAAATTAGCACTATCTTTGAAATGTTACATAGATATAAGCTATAATACAGCTTATGGCCCTGTACCTGATGGTATTCCCAAAGGCTATCGTAATAAACCATATATTGGTGTTAACAACCTATGTCAAGGACTCTATACAGTAGAATTTCTAAAAGAAGCGTTGCCCACTCTACCCATACACTGTGAAAAATTTGGAATATCTCTAAACAGGGGAGTATACACAGTGACAAACCAAAAGTTATTCGACCAATGGAGAGCATTTACAGGTGCTAATCCCAGCGAGTTTTGGCTTTTAAACAGTTTCCTATTACAACACATAAATGATCAGAGACCGCTTATCGCTTTAAAGAAATATATGGAAGACACTATCGAAGGGGATAGGTACATTATTTCGGAAATACCTCAATGGAGAAATGGTTGGAAAAGAACTTTTGTATTTAAGAGTTTTACTATACCTTATATGATTCCCAAATTTGATGCAAGAGAACAGAGATACTATAAAGACTTAGACTTGAGTAAAGGAGTTTCACTTTTGGATGTTATCAATTATATAAAGAGGTATAAGAAGCGTGCTATGTTTATAAGACAGGTGGAAATGCCATAAATTAGAAGTAATCCACCCCGGGTAATCATTTGCAAATATGAAACGCAAGAGCGAACAACTAACAGAGCAACTAATAAAGTTGCGAAACGCCATCAGGCGTAAATATAAAATGTTCAAAGAAGGTATCGAAGAGACAGATATTAAATTAGAAAAACAATATAACCCTCTACTGAAGGAACTGAGAAAAAATGTTAATCAGCCAGAAATAAAAAAGGAGGAGGAATCAAAACAGGATATCAAGGAAGAAGAAGGAATGGAAAACATGGATTACAGTGAGGATGAGTTTTTTCCCTCTGTCTCCTCGACTCCAAGAGCAACTACAACACAACTGTCAGACTTGGTGTCTGAATCATCTGCATCCGAGCTAGTGAATGAACACTTCAATAACAGCCTAACCAAAGAATATATGAAAACCTTTTTAAAAGACGTTACCAGTAAAAAAGTTATAGACTATACGTATGGACCTAGGTATGAAAATCAAACCTTAATGATTGGAGATAAAACAATGGACTTTGATAGTGATGGCAATATAATTATAGGGGGTGTAAACTATGGCAACACCGAGGGATTGTATGAACTTATTTTTAAAAATGTTCCGGATAAAAAAAACAACCACCGAAAACGATATGAAAACATATAAAAGTATACTGATGGCTTGTAATGCTCATAGAGAGGGTTATAGATATAATGGAAAGCTCAAAGGAACAAGAGGTACAAAATATAAAAAATTTATTAGAATCCTGTTTCCTCCATTGAGGGGTAAAGGTGTAGAGTGGAAAAATGAAAGATCCCGCAACATAATTTACTGGGATGATATTAATGAATTAGTGGCACGACTCAAGCATATCTGTATGTCTACTGAAACCGGTAACCGGGTGCACGCTAACGAAATCATAAGTATTATTGAAGAGCTGAGGGAGGCAGGTTATATAAGAGGTGCCGGTAACAGCAGATATAAAGCATTATTAAAATGACCATCGACAAGTTTGGACGTACCCTAAAGGGTGATCAAAAGGATCTCAAAGGTCCAAAAGGAGATGGATTTAATTTAACACCTGAAGGGAATTTCGATATTGAAAAGAAAAGACTAACTAACTTGGGCGACCCCGTGGCTTCCAGAGATGCCGCTACAAAAGTGTATGTTGATATAAAAAGTATTCCCACAGTCAAGGATGGATACACATTCCTAGGAAAAAGATTACAAAATATCAGCGATCCCATTGAAGACAGTGATGCTGTTAATCTACACACCATAAAAAAAATCTGCTTACACACCGAAAACAGTGACTACAATGCCAATAATAATAAAATTATTAATCTGAATAACCCTGTAAACAGTCAGGATGCAGCTACAAAAGCATTTGTACAAAAAGAATTAACGCTGGTAACCACTAACTTGGTCAACCGACAACTGACCTTGAATGAAATGAAGGACCGTTTAGCAAAGTGCGAAGGTAAAATCGAAAATAATAAAATATATCACGATAAAAACCTGAGAAAATTTGGAGTATTACTTTTCAACTACATCAATCAGAAACAGTCGGGCAGAACCGTGTCATTACCTACAGCCGGTGAGGATGATTATCTCAATTGGGAGGAATTATTCGCTGTTGGTAAAGGTCAGACAGCCAGTCTTTTAGAAAGTGACATGATGGTTGATGGCAGTGGTGATGTAAGCAGAAACAAGAGAGTCTAATGATGATGGCCTTAAATAGGACTTGACCTCGAGGAACAATCAGATGCTTGTTAAGTGTTGAACACTAAGGATGGGGTCTGTTTTATTATTTATAGCTCTATTGCCCTTGGTCTTGTGCAACCAGACGGTAGAGTATCTTACACGCTCTGGTTACCTCAATGAAAACGCCAAGACCGAGGATATACATAATTCAGTTAGATTATTCCAGGACACTTTCGGTTTAAACAGCACTGGTATTTTAGATAATGAAACACTACAGTTAATGTCTCAACCCAGGTGTGGGAATAAGGATGTCCTACTACCATTTTCAGCAATCCCTAACAGGAAATGGAACTCATCTGTAATTACATGGTTCCAGTTTGGGAATAATTTACACCCAGAAATTATCGAAAAAGCTTTCGCTCTATGGGGAAGACATATAAATGTAACTTTTAAAAGAGATTTTAAAAACCCTACAATTATTATATCATTTTCCAACGATAGAAAACATTTCTTTTATTCACGCCATGATACTTGTTATTACGAATTTGACGGTCCTGGGACCGTCCTTGGACACGCGTTTCTCCCCACCCCACATTACAATCAAACCGATATCCATATGGATTCTGAAGAGACTTGGGATTTTTCAATGTCACTACCTCAACATGGAAATTCATCGTTCTTTTTAACTATTTTACATGAGATTGGTCATGCCTTAGGCTTAGACCATTCATATGATAAAAGTTCTATAATGTATCCTTTATACCGCGACCCCGAAAATATCACATCGCTTGATGAATATACTCTAAGTAAAGACGACATACTGGCTGTCCAGTTCTTGTATGGACGTGCGGGAAACACAACATCTACCACAACAACCCCTGCTACAACCACTACTTCTACTACCACGACTACACATAAACCATATGTGCAAGAGAACAGAGATATTTGTGAGATAAAAAACCAAATAAAAACATTTGTTATAGTTAATAAAAAGATTTTCGCATTCTTTAGAGATTACGTGTGGGTTATAAATTTAATACCAAGCTATAGATACCCTGAGGAATATACTAAGCCAACAAAGATAACCGATTGGTTGGGGTTTTTACCTAGAGACTTTTATGAGGTTTCAGGCATTTACCAGAGACCCAATGGAGAGATTGCGTTATTTACAAACAAACAGGTATATATCTTTTCATTCCCAACACTGAATCTAAAAGTAAGCTACAACATAAACACAATACTGGGGAAACAGGTGTCAAAGATTAACGCTGTTGTTTCAACTAATTCCGGTAAAACACTTCTCATTGCTGACGATTATTACATATTTGAAATAAACGAATGTACATTCACGGGAACCTTTTTGGGGTCCACTTCATCCGTATTGTTTGGTGTGCCCGCTCGAGTTAGTGGGGCCTTTAGATATATAAACGGTCGCATTTACTTTATAACCGACAGTGGTGTTTTAGAGTATAATGAATTCAGTAATACAGTGGAAACCTCTCACCCCAGTGCATTAGAAATACTAGAACTGACCTGTATACGTGAAACCCTATTAAACAAGCTATACGAGGTGCTGAGATACATCAAATAAAATGGGGAAATCAAAGAGAACCCGCATCATTCGGCCTTCTACTGTCAAAGGGGGCGGAGGTATTATCTCTTCTATTGTTAACAGAGCGATAGACGCTTTACCTTACGAACTTCATCTGCCCGGAGGTTATCAGTATTGCGGACCAGGAACTAAATTGAAAAAACGATTGGCAAGAGGCGATCCGGGTATAAATAAATTAGACCAAGCGTGTAAAGAACACGATATAGCATACTCGAGATATAAAGATTCGGAAAACCGGAGGCGCGCGGACCAAGTATTGACCGAAAGAGCTTGGCAACGAGTAAAATCGAGTGACGCTTCAATTGGGGAAAAAGCCGCAGCTTGGGCGGTCACAACAGCCATGAAGGCAAAAACAAAATTTGGTGGGGGAAAAAGGAAAAAATGGGGTCCAAAAAGAAAAGGCAAGGGGTTATATCTAAGACCGTACAGAACAGAAGGTTCCGGCAAGAGAAAAAGGCGTAGCTCAAGAAAAAAAAAAAACATCAAAATACCAATAAAACCACTTACGAACTACGAATTAATGGATTATGCGAAATGCTTGGGAATACCAAACTTTAGAGGAGTATTTATGCGTGATAACCTACCCACTCGCCCCAGGGCTTATGAGACAGCTATAATAAATTTAGATTCCAGCGGTGGTACCGGTACTCACTGGGTATGCTACAAAAAGCTTAATAATAAAGTATATTATTTTGACAGTTTCGGTAATCTGAGACCCCCACCGGAGCTATTGGAATACTTCAAAGGTTGTAACATTTATTATAATAGTAAGAGAGAGCAAAGTTTTAATTCAGTCGTTTGTGGACACTTGTGTTTAAAGTTTCTCAGCAGTAATGTTTTGTCTCACGGGGACAAGTAGTGTACTATCACATGAACTGTCATTCCCTATCGATGTCAGTAATGGGAGATACGAACTTGGTCTCATAGAGATTATGACTTGGAACTCTATACCTAATATAGAAAAAAACATCAACAATATATTTTATTATGGTGACAATAAAGAAATTCATATTCCTGATGGATCTTATGAACTCCAAGATATTGAAAAGTATATTGCGGGAAAACTACCGAAAGAAGTTACATTCAGTTTAAAACCTAACAACAATACATTAAAAGCCGAACTAAATTGCTCAGAGGCGGTGAATTTCGAAAAACCGGCAAATATTGGCAAACTACTAGGTTTCAAACCTGAAATATTACCGGCCAATATACTACACACGTCACCTTTACCGGTGGATATTTTAAAAGTGAATTCCATACGCGTAGAATGCAATATCACTCGCGGGTCATATCTGAACGGTATCGAGGGACATGTAATACACGAGTTCTATCCGGCCGTACCACCCGGGTATAAAATCATCGAAATACCTAAGAATGTTATTTACTTGCCTGTGATCGCTCAACGTATCACAAACATTAGTGTGTCTTTTAAAGACCAAAATAACGCGTTAATAAATTTTCGCGGAGAACCTATTTCGGTTAGACTTCATCTTAGACACAATGGGGCTGGTACTACATAGGGACACATCACATATAAAAGTGCTTAGTCCTAGACGGAAAGCCAACGAGTTAAGTTGGAAAAACATTAATTTCTTACGCTCTCTCGGTTTTAAAGTTTACAAGAATGGCTCTACTGGCAATAGACGATAAAGCTATGTATGATGATAGTATTACTAATATGGAGTTTCACACACATCAACCTTACGCGTCTACTACATATAAAAATAACGATGAAATCAGAATCCCCATCTTACAACAAGACATAATCACCGCTCCGTTTGATAGTTATATTATAATAGAAGGCAAAGCTTCCGCCGTCAAAACCGATAACACTACTGCTCAGGATGTTAAATTTATAAACAATGCAATTGCATTTTTATTCGACGAGATCCGGTTTGAGATTTTCGGTGTAACCGTGGATCGCATCAGAAGTGTCGGACTTACCACGACATTGAAGCATCTAGTGTCTTTGCGCGGTGAAGAGAAAAATAGTTTAAAAAGCGCATGCTGGCTAGGGCCAGGGCAATCGGAAACGGTCACGGATTTCGTTTATTCTATACCCTTGCGATTACTTTTGGGATTCGCAGAAGATTACAGAAGAGTTTTAGTAAACGTCAAGCAAGAATTGATTTTGCTAAGATCTTCTACTGATTTAAACGCTGCCTTGACAACCACGGCTGGAACATTAGATTTAAAAATTTCTAAAATTTACTGGAGGGTCCCTCACATTACTGTAAATGATGCAACAAAACTTAAACTTTATAGATTTATCGAAAAAAATCCTGCTATCCACATACCATTCCGCTCATGGGAGATACACGAATATCCCAACCTACCGACGACTACCAAAGTATTATCATGGCCTATCAGGTGTAGCTCCAGACTAGAGGTCCCTCGAATGGTTATTGTAGGGTTTCAAACCGATAGAAGGAACAATTTAGTAAAAGATATGAGTCTTTTTGATTCATGCAAAATTCGAGAAATAAAATTATATTTAAACTCTAAATATTACCCGTATGAACCGACCAACGGTAACAGCGCTCTGTACTACGATTATTACAAGTTGTTTCAAAACTCTTACTACGGTAGAGTGGGATCCCCAATATTGGATTTTAATGACTTTAAAACTAAATGCCCACTGTATGTCATCGACTGTTCTAAACAAGACGAGTCTATAAAAACCGGGGGTGTAGAAATAAAATTGGAAATTCAGGCCGACGAGGACTTTAAAGCAAACACTTGGGCCTACTGTTTAATCCTGCACGACGACCACTTCACATACACTCCCATAACAGGGGAGGTACGCAAGGTGGCCGTTTAATCATGACAAAGAAAAAAGTTACATTTTCAAAACCTCTCGTAACGAAGGTTTACATTTTACCCGATGAAGATAGAAAATCAATTTGGATGCAAATCGCTAGAGACAGGGGTCGCCGGCAACAGTCTTTAACTTGACTCCGGTAGTAAAAGAAATTAACTCTAACGAAATTACATAATTGGTCAGTCGCGATCATGGAGTCAAGCGGAACGGATCCCGCACCTATTCCTAAAATTAACGAACCCATCAATCTGGTAACCGGGGTATTCTTAAAATCTGTTCACTACCTAGATTCGGAATTAAAGAAATGTGTTATAACTGGGATCTTCAAAAACAGAGACAACTCTCTCGGAATTTTATTCAAGGGGAGAAACGGTCTAGTTTACTGGTCATATGACCTATTCTGCCAATTTTACAGCAAATTCAATGAAATAACGCTATCGCTTGAAAATAAGAGTAGAATAATTGTAAACGAGGGAACCTATAGTATAAAGGTGTCCCCAGTGTTTGGTAATCATTGTGTGTTCATCTCTGATGGAGATCACTCCCTAGCTCTAGGCAACACCGAATGGTATATGCTGTTAAATAATTTATCGCTAATATCTCGGTCTCTTTTAGAATTGTTTTATATTGAAAACGAGATTAAAGCTTTTATCGATCAAGTTATATCGGGTAATGAAATTCAATCGGATCAGTTACCATCGTATTTGTGTGATCGTTTAGTAGACGAAATTTTACTGTACACCCGGTGGCCGAATGGAGGCCGTAGTTGAATTTCACGGGTTCAAAGACAATAATAATGAGTTTATTGTAAAAGAGCTGGCCATTGTAGGGAGATCGTATAGAACACAGATAGTGTTCCGATCTCCTTACAATTTCAACAGATTAAATGAAAAAATGCAGAGAACAGCTAACTGGCTGACTCACCACTTCCACAGGATAAAGTGGGAAGATGGTGAAATGCCATTCAGTAAGAAACTGATGCATTCTCTGCTAAAACCCTTTGATGTTATTCATACAAAGGGAAATGAAAAAGCTCAATTTCTAAGGAACTTCCCTAATAATGTAATAGAAATTTATGAAAAACAAAACACAGTCACAGTAGACTGTATTATACATAAGAATAATAATAAAAAGTGCGCTATAGCTTCTGCTGAGTACCACATCCGGGATCTATCCCGGGTGAACTCTTATTGGGTTGGCACCCTCGTCTATCAGGCCGGGGTAAGACCTTATAAGACCAGGGACAGAGGTTATACAGGTTGGGTTAAACCCCATAAAACGTAACATGTTTTCCCTGTATGTGCTCGGGAAATGCAGAAGCTATTTAAGCGCGGAAAAAAATACATAAAAAGTAAAAAATAAAAAAATAAAAAGGGAGGTAGCATTTTTGTAATGGAGTGGCTACCACCGTAGGTTGCGATGGTTGGGGCAACCTACCCCAGAGGTTAGGCCTCCGGGGGAAGCTCTGGGTTAACAAAAAGAACGCGCCTACAACTGTACGGCCTGGCATACATGCCTACCGTGGTGTGGAAAACAGTTGAAAACAAAGGGAGTAACGAAAAGTTACTCCCTTCGAACCGCAAAATAATAAGAAATCAGAATAATATTTAATAATAGAAACACAAGGGTAACGAAACGTTACCCTTCGAACCTACAGAAAATAATTTATATCAAAAATAAGAAATCAGAATAATATTTAATAATAGAAACACAAGGGTAACGAAACGTTTCCCTTCGAACCGCAAAATAATAAGAAATCAGAATAATATTTAATAATAGAAACACAAGGGTAACGAAACGTTACCCTTCGAACCTACAGAAAATAATTTATATCAAAAATAAGAAATCAGAATAATATTTAATAATAGAAACACAAGGGTAACGAAACGTTACCCTTCGAACCGCAAAATAATAAGAAATCAGAATAATATTTAATAATAGAAACACAAGGGTAACGAAACGTTACCCTTCGAACCTACAGAAAATAATTTATATCAAAAATAAGAAATCAGAATAATATTTAATAATAGAAACACAAGGGTAACGAAACGTTACCCTTCGAACCTACAGAAAATAATTTATATCAAAAATAAGAAATCAGAATAATATTTAATAATAGAAACACAAGGGTAACGAAACGTTACCCTTCGAACCGCAAAAATAATTTTTATCAAAAAATAAGAAATCAGAATAATATTTAATAATAGAAACACAAGGGTAACGAAACGTTACCCTTCGAACCTACAGAAAATAATTTATATCAAAAATAAGAAATCAGAATAATATTTAATAATAGAAACACAAGGGTAACGAAACGTTACCCTTCGAACCTACAGAAAATAATAGGAGTAAAAATAAAATGGAAATACACTCACCAGGGCCGGTTGTGTAATCTGTGCCACAATTGTGGCACAGATATCTTACGCGCCAATGGGTTTTAACACTGGCGCGTAACACAGGGGATATACATAGATGGTATTTTATTGTTACTGTAGGGACCACCTGTATAGGGTGGCCCCAAAAACAAATACCCTGTACCCATACGGGGAACAGGGTGTGTTCAAAAACGTCAAACTCCACACAAGTATGCTCCATGACTGAATAACCCAAAAGAGATGGCTAACCCAACCACTCTTCCCCCACCACTACTACTAACCTTATCGCAAGAAGTGTTCCAGCCAGCCGGTGGAGAAGTGCATATTGCACCGGTAACAATTATAAAAAACCAACCACCTGTATTCCACCCGGGTTAATTCCCCGAATGGAATACAAATGTGGTAATTTATAGTTACAAATGGTGCAATATGCACCGTGTGAGGGCAGAAGAAGAGACATGTAAAAATAGGGCTCAAGTAGCCCTCAAACACAATAATGTCTAAGCACGAGGACATCTCACCACCGACTGATCACAGCCACTTCCGCGCTGATAAAAAATTTACACTCACCATTATCGGACAGCTGGTACTGAAGCGTAACCCGAATTTGTATTCCCGGGTCACGTGCATACAAACTTAATAAACATAAGTACACTTCGTTTAGCTGGTCCAAATCTAACAATAGGAGATCCCACCTCTCCATTATGCCACAGCAAACTGACGGGTAGAATGATATCTCAGCAGGATTTGGTGGGGGGACCTGTCCATACCGCAATCAAACTGTAGGAATCCAAAATAAAATACTCACCATTGTTGGAGTATTCTAGTGTGACTTGTATTTGAAGTCTCGGGTCCCACATCATCAGGCTAAACAAGTTTAAGTAAACTTCATTGAGTTGGTCTACATCCACTAATACAAACTCCCACCTCACCATTGCTAAACAGACTAACTAATGCAGTGTTGTCTCAACAGGAAGTGGTGGGGAGGACCCCAATATACTCACATGCTAAAGGTACCAGTTCATCCACTTTTGATATTCGATCATGGCAACAGGACAATGAAATGCCTCTAGTAATGTAAGAATTAACATCACGATAGTACAAGTCGATAGACTCTTTCAAAGGCAAATTATCGAATATTACACATATGCATCCACTCAATCTCCCATGATAAATTTGAAGATTAGGTTCATGGAATGTACGCCAATGTATAGTGATAAAATGTTCTAAAATAACTGGTGGTAAGTTAAGTTGAAACAATTCAAAAACACACCCAACACAATCTAATATTACAGATTCACAGATTTGGAATAGTGACTTTGGTCGCTTCATAACAAATACTGACTGGGGGGCATTATCTAGGCAGGTGGGGGGAGTACTCACCTCGGATTCATCTGAGGAGTAGTACTGCGGGGAAGGTGGCGAATACTGCGGCACTACTTGGTCTTGATGCACCTCCGACCAATCGTAATCCAGAGCCATCTTTATCTTGATTCCAGGGTTTTCACGTAGTATATCTTTCATTTTGTTGTAAATATTTTCTAAATAATATAAACTGTCGATTGACAGTTTCCAACCCCTACTTAAATCAACGTCGGTAGTGGAGTCAGCCTGGGCAACGGTGTTGTCCGCCATAGTTGAACTAGGAATGATGCTTGGTGGGGTTTTATCTCAACAGGATGTCCTTTGCGGTAGCCAGTCTCAGTTCACGATGAACTCGTGTTGCTGTAGTTTCAAAGTGACATGTTGTGTTATAGAATACACTGCTCAGCCACCACATAACACCCAATCATCCCACTATCTCCCTTCCAATCAAACTCTAACATCATTTCAAACACCACCTCAACACTCACTAACACCACCTCAACACTCACCCCCAATCCAATCACAGCCACTTCCACGGATACCTTCGGACCCCATATACATCGAGATGAAACCCAGCCCATAGGTAAGCTAGACAGACATTTTACATAACTTTTTAGAGTTAACCATATATAGTCCCCTTGACATAATTTTTAGCGGTAGTTTCCTCACAGCAAGATTTTAAACTCTACATATAACTAATACCCCTATGATAGGTTTTTTCAGCAGTAGTCTCCTTACATGACTGTAGTTTTTAATTTCTACGGGCATTCATACCTCCAATCCCCTTTAGCTTGGCTTTCAGCGACCATTCCTTTCTTTAACCACAATATTTTAATGTCTAGAGTCACCTGTATTACTAAGCCCCTTGATTTAGTTTTCAGCGGTAGTATCCTCGTTTGACCAGACTCTATACTGCCATCTATACCTCCCAACCCCTATGTTTCTTTTTCAGCGGTAATTTATTTAACTTGACTGTAAAGTAGTAATGCCTTCAGTTATCTATATTGCTAAGTCCCCTTGAGATAATTTTCAGCGGTAATTTTCTCACATGACAGTGAAATTGTAAAGCTTTCGGTCATTTGTACCACCAAACCCCTTGAGTTGTTTTACCTTACCAATAATATCTTAAAGTCTCACTGAGCCCTAACTTAGCTAGATTAGCGTTTTTTAAGGTTAGGTTAACATAAAAAACAATATTCCACCAGTCTTACAGTATCACTAACCTAGCTGTACTTACCTCCACTCTTCTACTTAGTAGACAGCATGGCAACGGCCAACGCATAGCTTTCCACCCACTTCTCTACTTCTGTAACACTTGGACGGAGTCTCTGTGTACACCTCTAATGAATAAGGATTATCAGAGCCTGCGTACTACATATGTCAATGCATAGATGTAAGGGTAACTTTTCGTTACCCTTGGAGTTTACAGTATTTTTCTCTATTGTAGCTGTGTCTTCTGTATATTTAATCATTAATATTTTAAAGATAGCTGCTGGTCCCAAAGACTCAGAAATATCTAAGTATTCTCTAAAGAATAAAGTGTTTAATTACTTAGCACTGCAACGCTAGTATCTGCTAACTTATAAAGACTACAGAACCATGACTTGGAATTACCAACACTTGCCTTGTACCAGGCATTTAATGCTATTTACCTTGGATGTACGTTGTTTTTCTCTCTAAGAAAGACTACGGTTCATTATAAACAGCTGTATATTTTTCAAAGTTCGAAGGGAGTAACCTTTTGTTACTCCCTTTGTTTTAAGATATTTTTATCTAAGATCTAACGGTATCTGCTGCCTTCTAATGACTTAGAATTATTAAATTCACTGTTGTATTTTACCTCTCCAATAAAAACCCTGTGCTCTACATGATACTTACTACACCTCCTAAGTATTGAGAAGGTAGGCCCCTGCACCAGCAGGCCTACAGGCCTCTGTCTATCAGTTTGTATTGTTTTCTTATTTAGTAAACTGCGTGTAGTTAATTATTTACTAGTATCTAATAATCACAAGTACCTAGAGGCTCAAAGGTAGAGACCTACGCGAGCGGAAAATAGAAATAATAATAATTATAGGTTTTTTAATTTTTGAATAGGTCTGACCTTGACCACTACACTCTTCTTAATGCTAACAAATACTTAGAGACTCATAGTAAGAGTCCTACGCCAAAAGGGAATAAAAAATTAATAGTTGTAAGATTTTTTTATTTTTCACAGCTATGACCTTGACTTTGGGAAGTGATGCTTAGCATTTTATTACATGTTTATACTACACGTATACACATACCAAGTTTGAAGAAAATCTGTAGTCCCATTCTCGAGATAAAAAATAAAACTTTTTTGCGCCTTCATTTTTTGGATACTTCCTGCCATGCATTTTTTAATACTAACCAAGTGTACACACATACCAAGTATAAAGTTAATACATGGAGCCATTCCCAAGATATGATTTTTCAAAGTTTTGCCCCTTCATTGCCCCTTCATTTTTTGGATGCAACCCGCAACATTTTGGTTAATTTTGTTATTTTAGGGTACCTACCCCCCGGGGGCACCTCTATTTCGTAGAAGGTGGTTTTTTTGAGGTCCCCGGACCCCTAGGACGCACCGTTTTCGAGATATTTGCGATTTTTAGGTTTTTTAAGCCGAAATTTTCATATTTTACACGTTATATAGTGTTATATACACTTTATATAGTATTATATACACTTTATATGGTATGATACATAATTTTATATAGTATACACTTTATATAGTACTGTATACACTTTATATGGTATGACCCCAGCGATCCAGATGGTCTTGATCCTTAGCGATCCAGATGTTTTGTTCCCTGGCGATCCAGGTGTTTGCATACGCTATTGTATATACCTTATAGTATATGGTTTATAGTGTATACTTTATAGTGAATGGTATGAGTTGGTAACACTGCAGGGAATTTTCAGGGAAATTTTGGGAAGCCCCCTGGGGTTGGCAACCCTGCTTCCTTTTCCCGCCAAACCGGAAGTCACTTCCGTTTCCGGTTCTAAGTCTCAGCATCTACTACTTAAATTGTCTGCAGAAAGTGCAATATTATCCTACTCTTCAGCTAGTCAAATATTTACAGTCAAACTTAAATTTGATTAAAAATGTAACGTATTATTTTGATTTTTAGGTTTAAGAGGAAAAGACTGAGTAATTCGCAAAAGTGCTTAGAACAATAGTTATTGTAAATTTTAAAATGAGTAAAATGATTCTATGTATAAATAAGGTGTTTGAAAAAAAAAACGTGACAATAATTCAGGAGGTTATTTTACACATTAAAATAATCAAAAAAATTCATGTGAACATGTGTACTAAAATGCTTCGTTAATGGGCTAGTCGCCATTTGGTTATTTACACTTAATAATTTTTATTTCTGTAACTTGTAGTTATATTAAGTACATATTTGGCATGAACTTCTGTCACACTAATGTTCATGTTCAGAAAAAAATCGAATATGTATTTTAAAAATTGGGGACATTTGAGAGTTTTAAAATTAAATTTCTCAAAAAACCGAAAATGTTATAAAAATATTAAAAAATTAGAAAGAATTTGTCAAATTAAATGATCTAACCAATACTAACAAATGTATAAATATCTGACAACTAATAAAGGAGTTGTTGCGAATTTTATATAAAAATTTAGTGAATTTGCATTAATTATAATGCAAAAACTTTGTTTTGCTATGCAGAAAAATCGCAATAATTATGTTACTTAATGTCTGATATTTACAAACTTGGTATCATTAGATAATTTAATTCCTCGACTTTTTTGTATCTTGTAAAATTGTAATTAATTATTTGTATTTCAAACTTTTTAAGCTTGTATTATAGTTAAGGCACTAAATAAATGTTTTTGGTGCGTTAAATATATTAATTGTGATTTTTGACACACATGTTTAGGATGATGGCCTGAGGTTTAACCATTCACACTCGGGTGACGAACGAATTATGGCATAAAATATGAAAAACCTTAAAATTTTTTTCACTTTTTTTACTTTTTTTTAATTTTTAACTAGAAGGAATATTTTGACAAAAATATCCTTTAATAACTATTGCACTAAATTGAATTCTCTACAGCTTAAAACCTTAATAATTGAAATATATATTAGTAGTTATATAATGATAGTTAACAAATAATACTTATATTAATTCAAAGTTTAGTAATTTGTCTCTAACCCAAGTAAAATATACGTTTTAGCTATTTTTTTTTTTCTTAAAGAACAGCTAATACAGTACTAGTGATTAATTGAATTAATTATAGTCATTAATTATGCCTGTCCCGAGGGCCCCATGGAGGTGGAATTGTGGCATAATGGGGTGTTGGTGTTATGGGACTGTGATGGGGAGGAGGAGTGGGAGTGGGATTGGGAGGGGAGGACGCGGCTTCTCTCCTCCACTCGCTCAGTCTCTCCCCGGCTCTCGTGTTGTCAATCGGTATTGTTGTTGGAAATTGAAGTAAGTATCACTCACGAAACGAATATCATTGTAATTTTTTACCAACGTAATAATTCATATTAAAATCCCATATGCCTCTCTTTGCCTATATTAAACTTTTAATAAATTGTATGTTTAAAGAATTTTTAAATAAAAAATTTTGTTGTAGTATGACAATATAAAAATTAATTGAATGGAATTATTATGAGTTTAACATCATCAAAGTTATGCTTACATAGATATAAAGTTTATTTTATTGTATAAATAGCACAACAGGTGTGATATTTCCTTCTGTTTCCACTACGCGCTTCTTTACTATTATAACTTGATTTATCACTGAGAATAAATAAATAGCAAATTGGTTACATTCAGCTTCAGTTTTCAAGAAGTTTTTCATCTCGATTTCTTTTCTAAATAAATTCGTAATTGAGGTTTATTTACAAGTGATTTTAAGTAACAAATTGTTCATTCATGGTTATTTTATGTATTTAACGGTATTACAAAATCTTCAACCTTATTTTACGAAATCGTTTAGTAATTTTAAAATAAGGCACATAAATTGCACGAAAAAAAAATATGAGCTAGAAAATGTGTTTCCAACAACATCCATATTGAATAAAGTTAATACTTTCAAAGGATTATCGAAGTCCAGTTAGATCCAGTAAGGATTAACTCAGGTGGAATTGGTTGCTTCTGACACATTCGATAAGAAAAGTTCCTGATCCGTTGGCTCGTTTCTTTAGCCGGTTTAAGATGTGGTGAAATAGATATTTCAGAGCTTCTTAAGCGCTTATATGAATTTCCCTCTTAATTTAATCATATTTTATGTCATAAAAGCACGAGTATTTTACAATTTTTTTTCCAATATAAGTAAAAAATACTATCGAAATCATCGGGTGATAATTAAGTTAAGAAATGATTGTATCACTCATATGAGCATGTGCATATGCTACATGTTCTTCGCCCTATATTTTATTGTTATTATTTTTTTGTAAAAATTATAATTAAAACGTTAAGTTATTAACATTTTATCACAGTCCGTCTTTGAAAATTATTTTTTTATTTTTCAACTACACATGGAATAGACTCAAGTGGTTGGTTAGGGCCGACATATTATGTCATCGATAAAACAATGATTTGGAAATTGTCGATCATCGCTGCTTGTCTACGCCGTTTCACTCAATGACTTATAATTTTATTTTGAAATTTAAAAACAAACTTTATTTGATATAAAAATATAATTAAATATAGTAGGTCTATATGAAGTAGAATCTCATTAGTGAGTGCAAAATATTATATTTTAGATTTTGTTTGTAAAATAACAATGGAATCATCTTATAAAGAAGTGTTTTAATGGATTTTTCAGGATGGGGGGGGAGGGAGGGGAGAGAAAATAAATATTTTCTTAAATTATTAACTTGAACATTAAAACAAAAAGACGGTTTGGTGAGAGCAGATAGTTGTAATCAAGCTAGTAAAGTTATGAAAAAAACTAAGTGAATTTAAATATTTAAATTACATTAATTGTACCCTAAAACCTTTATTAGAGAAGTTTTTACAGTGTAAAACATTCAAATTTATTATAAAAATTGATAATACGGAGAGCCAGTTGATTCATTCCTCAATATTCTTCATTATCATGTTTGGAATTCAGGTTCAATCAACCATTAGTGCATCCACCGTCAAATTTTGTTGACTTGTACGTACTGTAAAACAATTGTAGGCCTACCTTTATAAATGTACAATTTAATGTGATATTTATTAAGGATTTAAAGTTTATTTGCACATTGATTAAGTCACTTAGTTTGAAAAATAACAATATTAGTAATGGTTGAATTATATATTATACTTTAAACCTGTTTTCTCGAACTTCGCAAAAATTCTGTTCTGATTTAGCTAAAATAATTAGTCACATCTTTCACTCATGTGAAAAATATGCAATATGATATGGTGTATTTGCTGTAATGTCCTAGTCTCTAATATGAGTAGGTTTATATAATTGCCACTGATGTTAAAAACGGCTACAACGAATCTTTTACATTTGCAGATAACTTAGTTTTTGAATAAGGTAATATTTCCATAGGTCTCAATATTAATTGATCTCATTTCGTTGAAATCCTGTATCACCTGCGTGCAGATGTAACATAGCGGTTTTCATTGTAGCTAGTTACTTGCTATGGGTACGTAAAAGGTGCACGATGGTTTTTGGGTCATGCAGTCCGTACATCGGCACCGAATTTACTTGCGCATAATCCAATATTAATAAATGAAGTGCGCAGACAAGTACATTGTGGCCTGGGATTCGTTTATTACTATGGGAGTATGCGCATGTGGTGTCGATCAAAAAGGTGCCGATCGAAACCGGCTGCATAAAGCGGAAAACCAGCAAATATCTTTTGTACGTAAAATATGTTATTAAACGTATTTTATACTGGTGCTTATGATTGTTTAAATGAGTTAAAAAAGTTAAAGAACAAAAACTTATGCCGTTGTTTAAACGTTATTAAAAGTTGTAAAACTAAAGAATCATTTAAAATAGTGTAATCAGCTTATAACTGTATACGTAACACCCACAGGGCCAGTTTCTAAATGTGGTTCCAATACTTCATACCACAGTGTAGAACCCTTATGCAAACAAATTCTAAACGGCGAGTGAGTTGAAAGAACTAACCAACTTGTGTGGGGGAGAAAGAGGAGACAGTAAAATAAACAATAATATTGTCTTGGAAAAAAATAATTCTTTTGACTTTGACATTTCCACTCATGTGATTGAAATTAATTTGTACTAAACATTGTTAAATAAAACATAAATTAAATAATTACTTTCCGAATGCACAATACTAAAAGACAGTCTAGGCGACTATTCATTTTCCTGGAACGAATTCTCATGTAAAATAATTACAACTAGGGATCGCCCACTGGTCAAAATTCGACCAAAAACTCAATTCATCTTGAGCCAATTAGATTTAAAATGTTTTATAACTGAAACATCTGTTTTTCCTGGTTTTCTAGCATTGTTATCATAACAGCTGTCTAATTATTCAATACATCACCCTTCATCCATAAGAATAACATTGAAACTTTGAAAGTCCATAGGGCTTAGCCCTGGATGCCGATGGAAATTATAATGTTACTCTGCTCTTCGACACGACACTAACTTTCTAACGGTATGCACTGATTTATCCTACTATGCACAAGAGCTGAGAAAAAAGGAGGAAAAGAAACATGCTTGCGTATTAATATGTAGATATTTTACATAAGAGATTTTTTTAAATGTGCCTTTATAATCCTAAACACCATTACCATGCCCCTACAACTATCGGTTTTAACTACTTGAATTAGACATACATTTAGCGTACTCACTATAATGTTAAAATAGTTTATTTTCATAATAATTTTGATATTTGTAACATAAATTCAGATGTATGTTTTGTAAAGTAACGGTGCAGGCGTTTCTAGGAATCGTGAACATACCAGCCATTATCAGAGTTTGTTAGTTTTAATTTCAGCAAACGCGAATGCAAATTCTTTGCTTATTTAGCCTACACTCCTCACTGCAAGAATGTGTTTTGATATTCTTTCTCATAACATTATTTAAACGTCGTAATAAAAAAATACATATTTCTGAATTTGACTTTTGGACAGTGGCGTCCATAAGAAATATTTTTGGGGCAGGGGACAAGAACATCAGGAGTTTGTGGGTACTCCAAAACCCCCCCCCCCTCCCTCGCAAGGGGGTCCGGACGGTCTCCCCCATAAAAAAATTAAAATCATGTGACAAAAATTACGTTTTTAACTATTCTGAAACTAAAAATGTAATGATTCATTTCTCTTAGTAAAAGCATCTTAAATACTCTGCATTCTGCAAACATTAAAAAGCCGTAAGAACTAAAGATGGTTGACACAAGTTTCCTTTTTTATTAAGATAAAAAAACACAATTTCTGAATACAACAAGCACAGAGAAAAAGTTAAATTACACAAACGTTAGTTTTATCAAGTGAACTAACAAAAAATATAATATTCAGGATTTAAATAAAAAGAAAAATTCTTAGCTTAACTTTTTTTATTAGTATTGAAAAATTAAATTTCTATTCTGATTAATTATAAAATGTATTCTACAAAGATTTTAAAATGAAATATTACTGGTACCACAGATTGACTATACATAATATCTATAGCCTACACCGATATAATGCGTTACACAAAGTCAACAACATCATTGAATCATGGGAAGCACAACGTAAACAACACACGATGGCAGTCAGTCTCAACTTACACTATACCCTGTTCAAAATTACTGTGCGGGCGAAAGATAAAATTTCATTTTCATCACTCTGCATGGAATAGTATATTTATTTCATAACAAGAGTGGAAAGTGTCTTTTCCGGGCCGAGATCGAGTTTACGCGCGAGGCTTTAGCCGAGCGCGGAATTTCGATCAAGGCACGGAATAACACTTTCTACTCGAGTTATGAACGATATTTTTCATCACACTGTAGATAATTAATAATAGTAATTAATTAAATAATGCAAGTTTAAGAAACCACCTATGGATGCTCAATTGATTTCCGCAGTACAATGAAAACAGTGATTCTGTTTTACACAGCTGATTAGCTGATTACATTATTGAGAACAGCTGATTTAGGGAATAATATACTCTTAGCACTGCTAGCGCTACTTGTGTCAGTAATCATGGCGAAAATCATTGTCGTGTGGGAAAATCAACAGCTGATTTTCCCTCTCTAGAGAGGGAAAACGGTTTTTCTACACTCTCAGCTGGTGATGAATATAGCTGTTTCCCGTACAGTGTGATGAAAAGTAACTTTTTTCGATGACAGCTGATATCAACGAAAAAAGCTCTAATTTATAGCAAGGGATAAACGATCAGCTCTAATTTATAGCAAGGGATAAACGATTTTCCTCTCTCTAAATTTTACTTTCGATTGCTCTCAATTAGTTCTCCATTTGCCCACTACGAGCGTTAGTGTTTCTGTGCCATTTGATTTTATAATTTAAATCAGCTGTTTTAATGTTTAACGACCTAAATGTAAACAAGAGTACGCATACGCTATAGTTTTGCGTAGTGATGAAGAGTATCATTCGTAACTTGTACCAAAATTGATTTTCGGCACTTGCTACATTCCCGTCCTCGACCGTGTACTCACTCTCACGCTAAACTCTATTATATATACAGGGTTGAAAATAATCTGGAAACGTTTATTTACAGCTGATTTACTATGTTGTAAAACAGTTGTAACTATTACCTGTATTGTCTAGGTAGGTAAAATATGTATTGTAAAATAGTTGTAAAACAGCTGATTTACAACATTGTGTTATGGGGACCGCGGATGCCGGTAAACAGCTGATCAACAATGTAAGCGACAAAATATGAAACACAAAATAAAAAACAGCTGATTTACACCATTGTTGCACCGCATGCTAGAAGCATCCTCATTATTAGCATTTCAGGGTTGCTTATTAATCACATTTTTTATAATTAAATGATTATTATGATAAATAAATACGCCATATTTGGTATTTTCGTGATCAGAAAAATTATTTCTTTTTTATGATGATGAAAAAAATACATACTTGCATTAAAAATAATCAACTTGTCAAAAATATTTCAAAAACCGTTTGAAGTACAAAATTTTTAATTTTAATATTCAGAATCTACGTAAAATTTCAGTAAAGTTTTGCCTAAAAAGTTTTCTTGTATTTCAACAAATAACAAAGTTATAGGCAAAAGAATTTTTGAGCAAAAAACAGTTTTTCGAGCACAGCGAACGAACCAGTAGAAATATCTGGGATTTTTACACATCATTTTGTTCAGCTTATAATTCCGCACTACTTTGCTAATTTGACCTTTGCTGTAACTTTTAAAGTTTGCGAGATCCCAATGGTGAGCATAAAAAAATGAACACACTGTATATTAGAGTTTTATGTTCACTAACGCAATATATTAAAAGAAGTTTGATGTAATTAGACATAGCCATTGATTTCAAACTTACTTTTATTTACTTTATTAGGGCTCGTTACTTTTATCAATCACTCAGTCGATATTGGAATGATCAATAATAAAACGTAAAGTTTAACTGGCCATTTTACTGTCTCAGTTAAACTGGAAATATTTATTGATAAAGTAATTTCATCAGCGGACTTGTTTTTAAGTTGTATTAACCTGGTACAGGAAATCAAATCCTCTCAATTTCCAATAAAATGCACTGGTTTAAATCCAATCACCCATCACACGTGTGCAATATATCCCTACCAATGAGGTTCAGCATTTGAGTAACGTGCGTTGAAAGGAGCCATTCGAGTGTGGTAAATTTCCCGGGCTCAAATGAGGGTTCTGAACCCTCAGTTGACTAGTGATTTCCCTGATGTAAGTAGATCAATATCAGGTTACTATCTGCTTTATATCATATCAGATAACAGATATCATGAATAAACTCAATAAATTACTATAGAATAATGCAAGTGCGAACAATAATAATATTTAACTTATTGGCTTCTAGTGTAGTAAAATTAGTCGGGAAAAATGAAATTTTTTATACCCAATTTCTTTTGAAATGTGGTCTATGCGGGACCACGGAAGTCGGCACCAGTTCTTAGTCGCTGTAAAAAAAAAACAATGAAAGTCGGCACCCGTCCCGGGAGCGGCCGCCATGACACCATGAAAGTCGGCACCTACCACGCCGGTTCCTCATTCCACTTTTACCTTTACCTCCCCTCACGCTCATGCCCCGTCATCACTATCCACTCTCTGAACATTACCCCCCTATGATAACTTGAAACCCCCAATGTCATTACCAACTCACGGACGGGGCTTATTTGCATAAAATTACAGGCTGTGTAGACGATATTAATCTAGAATATATTTTATTGACTATCTACACAATTTAGGAATCATCCTTAAATTAATGGTTTTTATTAACGTATAGTTAAGTATACATTTTTTTTACACTCCATACTTGTGATTTCCATGTTATTCGTTGATAAAACTTTGACCACAACATATCTTACGCGATAATGTGAATAAATCGTGACAACTCTTCTTATATTTTCGACAAATGTATTTAGTAGATTCCGGTTCGTAAAAGCTAAAATTCATCGTTACAAAATTATGTTACTGGATTGTTGAACTTATTATGTTCCGGTTCTACTATTAATCAGTTTAATTGTTTCTTTATAGAAGGCTGTATGCCTAGGCGTTTCTTAGCTGTTACTTTATGTATTTGCAGATGCAGGACAAAACTGTAACGAACTTACGTGTATATTTTTTTACAGTTTAAATACATCATCTAACGTACCGCTCCCAAACATTTACATTCTTTTACACATTAACTAAAAAAATAAATACTTGAGGTATTTGTTCGTAAGTAACTAATTACTGTCTCAGTAGGTTATCCCCATTTTACTGTCTTAAAAACGAGTGACCGCGTGCGATTTAAAAATTGGGAACAGAGCATCGGTGCAGCAAATACTTCCAAGGGTCGACGGTAATCAGTAGAGGAATGTCAAAATCATTAATGGAGCTGAACCCTGCACTGATCTAAGGGAAGTTGTGAGAGAGTTAGCAAGGGGGCAAAAGACAAGGGTAAGACGGCGCTGTGGAGGGGAGACTACCTGAGGCCACTGCAAAAAACCTTCCTGGTGCCGACTTCCATTGTGGCATTAATAACGCTTCGATGATTTTTGCCGATGGACAGGTTTTGGTGCCGACTTTCATGGTCGCCGTTCTATGTCATCCTGTGAACTTCATTCGAAAAGTCTTAATATAATTTTATGAACAATTTTGCTATTTTCTATGAATTCTTCTTATCAGACAAAGATTAACTCACCCCATAACACATGTTGTTTAGCAATGCAGCGGAAAAAGCACGGTGTTGTATAGCTACTTTTAGCTACTAGTGCGACAGTGGAGGAAAAACACTTAACGGCTGCTTAGTGTTAACTTATTAAACAAACTAAAAATATTATGAAAAATATTTATACTTTCTTAATATTAAATAAACGCAAATATTTTTACACTAATTGTAAATAATAAAAAAATGTATCCAATTGATGAAAATATTTCAACTTCAATTGATGCGGATTATAAAAATATATAAGGCTCAACTTATTTATTGAACGTGCGAGAAACAAGCGTGTAAATGACAGCTCGCGCACTTCCAGAATCAGCTAATTGGTTTTTCTTGCCTGCCTCCTTTTCACCGGATATCGGGTTCTGATAACGGTGTGAACGTTTCAGGTGTATAGAGGTCAATGAGGATAACTAATCTGTCCATCTCGAAGCGCTTTTTATGTTGTCTGCAACGCAAAACGTTATTCCCAATACCCTCACGAAACAAAACCTCGACAAAACATAACACACGGATTAACACTACTTTACGGTCCACCTGTACGAAACCCTAAAACTCTACTTAGGTTAAATAAATCTTGCTGTTGGTAAATTAATACTTTACCACATCATTTTGCACAAGCTCTTCTTATTAGAAATAAATAAATAAATTTTAAAATAAAGTCTTCAGCAGATTTCTGATAATATTAAATTTTTATTGGCGTGAGGCCTTTCGTTTACAATGTAGGCCTAAACATCATCAGACCACAACTGATACAATAAGTAATTTACATTTTTAACTCTGCTAAAACATATGACTTAATGGCTAATTATATAATTTTAAATCATGTTCAAAGTAATACATTAAAAATTAATACTATATAAAATGCCACGTCAAATACAACAGGCCCGAAAAATCTGCAATTGCAAAGCATGCTATTGAAACTGGACACCGTTTTTTCAAAAATAAATTTAATAAAAGAAATCAATAATTACCAAAATTTGGATGTATATGAAACCCTTGAAATTAACAAAAGAAAACATCGACTTGTAAACAACGAACCAGGACCAAATTCAAAATTCGCCGTTCATAACATTCTTAAATTTCTGACCTAAACTAAACAAAATTTTATATAGTATTCATTTTTAACGTATTACTTTGAACATGATTTAAAATTATATAAATAGCCATTAAGTCATATGTTTTAGCAGAGTTAAAAATGTAAATTACTTATTGTATCAGTTGTGGTCTGATGATGTTTACATTGTAAACGAAAGGCCTCACCCCAATAAAAATTTAATATTATTAGAAATCTGAAGACTTTATTTTAAAATTTATTTACTTTACCACATATTTTTTCATTACTTTAATCCTATATAACTTGTCATAGTTCTCCTTAAACAACATTAATAAAAAGTTTTATTAAAAACATAAGTCATCGGTTGTTGATAGCTCATTGATACAAATAAACATATTTCATACCAATGATAATATAATATTTATAGATTTTATTAAAGCATTAGATTTCTTAGTGTAACGACTTGTAATCAACTGTATTATACTCTATGAATCCTCTACAACTAATTGTATATTTCACATTTGAATTGTATGTTAAAATGATCTGGTAAGTGTATTATTTATATTTGACTGCTTTCATTTTTATATAACTTTTTAGAATTTAAAAAAAATTGTGTACAGGTCCCATTTATCAAGGGTAGGGACGTATTTAACAAGAGTGTTTTATCTGGCGTTGAGGTGTCAATTTTCTTTTCTCTCAGACTGATGAAACCGGATTACTGTACAGGTGTCCAGATGTCCATGATCTCTTTACATTCCGTTCTAGCGTCTACTCAAGTAATCCAATAATACACTCGGGTATTATGGTGACTGTTGGCCATGATATGCCTATCTCTGAGATATATTATATTACAGGTGATAGTAGGCTATCTCATTAAGTTATTAGGGGAGAGCGGGGCTATACCGTACACATAAGGGAGATTTGTCAGTGCATAGCAAATTACTAAGTTAAGGTTATATAAACCAAAACAATATATAGTTTGATTATTTGGCTACTGATTATACATAACCATTTTCCAACTATTCAACTTTTTACATAAAAAAAATTGTGTTTAAAAAAAGTTTACATTGTACGAAATAGCCCCGGGGGTCGGGGCTATTCCGTACAGTAGAAGGGGCTATACCGTACAGATTAAAAATCATCTGTTTAGGTAAGTAATGATGGTAATGCAATAGAGATTAATGTATAAAAACTGTTTATTACTTGTAAAGGTAAGAAACTGTGTATTACTATTTTAAAATCTCAGAAGAAATAGCTAACTTTGTTGTGTCACGATTTTTAAGTCTATCACTCAATGCCATTACTGGAACATTGTAAGTCCTAGCTGCCTCTCTTAGTTTCTTTATGCTATTTACTACATCATCAATAGTTGCCTTCATCTCTTCTTCTGTCCTTTTGGCTCTTTGATTGGTCCTCTGATATTTACGAACAATCTGAAAAAAATTTCATTTCATACCTAGCAATAATTTTCATAATTTTCGTATAACTATATGAAAATTATAGTTATACGAAAACTATGGTTATATATTGTTAGGAAAGAATATAATTCATTAACATTTTTCGTGCTTTCGTCGTAAGTTGCAATCAACATGTGTTGCCATAACAAACCATTTGGGGCTAAATCGTACACTTCCGTACGATTTAGCCCCGATCTGTACCTCGTGGGAATTTATTAACATAACCTCAAATTCTATCACTTAACCAATCATTGCTAGTAACCAAAAGAAAGCTTAGGAGATGTAGTTTACTGTGATAATACAGTTACTAGAATAAAAGAAAAGATTCTTCAGTTACCTTCTATTTAGTACTGGACGAAAATTAGAAGTAAAAGAGTAAAAAACACGTTTTTGACTTAGACACTGATACTCATACGCATAGCGGCACGATATCCATACTGTAAACTTTGCGCAACCTGCAGCTAGGCTGCAGCACTTGACGGGATCGTCTAGCTTGAAATCTAGGCCAAAAAAGGGGTGTACGGTTTAGCCTCGCTGTACGGTTTAGCCCCGCTCTCCCCTAAATCTAAAAAAAAAAATCATTAGGTTGTCGGATATTAACGATTTGAACAGAACACAGCGTGAGAATCGAATCGTGCAAGATGAGATCGTGAGCATTTGCAGCAGTTCATTCTAAGTGACAATGTACTTCAATCAACAGACAGCTCTTCATCCTCCTCACTTCCCCCCCCCCCCCACTCTCTCCTCCCCCCCCACTCTCTCCTCCCCCCCCACTCTCTCTCCTCCCCCCCCTCTCTCTCTCTCTCTCTCTCTCTCTCTCTCTCTCTCTCTCTCTCTCTCTCTCTCTCTCTCTCTCTCTCTCTCTCTCTCTCTCTGGTACAAACAGTACTCTTATGACCTATATAATAAATCATAAATTATACGCTTAGCTATAGTTATTACTGATTGAAAGGCTTTATTATGAAAAGAATCTGGGATATTCCGATATGTGCGATTACTTAAATAATTTGAGTGTCGAATGGAGTGTTATTCAATTTTTATAACAGAATTTAGACCTACAACTAACGTTGAAACATATTTTGAAAGGACAAAAACCTATGGCAATAATTTAAAAATATTATTTATCATTGGTTTGGCAATATTTGCCTCAAATTAGTAAGTCGATATCTGAAGCTTTCAGCTCTCTATGCAGGTTTCATCCGTTCGGTGTAATATTTAACGATAATTCCAATCACTGTAACGTATGGAAAAAATGCGGATAACTTTCCAATTTTTCGGGATTACTTTTTTGTTTTAGTTTTTTAGTTTTGGTTGATTATTTTATCTCTAAAAACGGCTAAATATACACTAACAAAAATAACTACTTATTCTTGCAATATAGAAAACATTTTTATTCATTTAAAACCTATAAAAACTGTTGAAACATTCTTGTTCGGATAATGGTTGCTTTGAAAACTACTGTCTTACACATCTAAATGTATCAGCAATTTTTAATGATAAAAAAAAAGAAAAAAAAACTATCACACTTGTAAATTGACCGTTGGTCGGGACCTAGTAAGAACTAGTGATATTTAATGTGATTTTACCTCTTTAAGCTCTTAAAAGTTCAAAAGAAGTCGTTTCGGTTTGATGGAGGTCATAAATTTATCACGGCTGTTTGAATGGAGCAAACTGCATGCAGCTGGTGTGTTTGTTATCATGATTCTATTTAGAGTCCAGTGTTTGTAAATGTTGGCTCATGGACTGATTTCATACGAAACGTAACCTAGTTACTGAGTCAAATGTCATACTTAAGCCAACGATGGATAAAAAATTTGGATTTTTTTTAAATGTATCATAGTTTTGTAAACATTTTTTACAAATTATGTGATATTTTATTGTGGTTTAGTGAAAAATAAAATAAAAAATAGAAAAAATGCTAACATTCCATTTTGTCTCAATGTTTGTCCATAGTTATGTGCTTTAAACACCGTGCCTTGTTCAATGTCAACGAAATAAATAAACAATTTCATAGCATTATATTGTATCAATTTAATTATTTATGTTTATCCTATGCAGTTAATTAATGTTACAAAAATTGAATGACATTACTGTTTCCTGATGACACTTATTAGATGAAAAATGAATGGTTAACAGTCTGATCTTCATATACAGTAATAATGCTGCACTGCTAAATAAATGATCATACAACACCCAAATAAATGTCATGGGTGTTTCTATTGTCATGAAATATAAAAGTTTGAACATGCATTACAAAGTGATAAAATTGAGACTGATTCGGATTAAAGCAGATACCTAGAGTAATCCAACACGTAATAAATAAATTGGTAAATCGAATAAATGAGCAATTTAGTTTCACAGGAAACAATCACGAATCCAATTAACTGTACCAATTAGATAGCAAAGTGTGATCAAATGTTTTTGGTATAGAAACATCCTCGCATACTCAATAATGGTGCTTCCTGGAATGGAACTCAACAGGAGTACAATGAGCTGATCAAATATCGATTCTCCAATCAGATTAACTCTCTGTTCCATGATATTATCATAAAATTATCCTGTGATTGCAGTACGATTGGAGCCACTTAATGTTTGTTCAGTATTACCCAAGCACCCTCAGTTTGAACCTTTACTACGATTATTACTCTTAATTTAAAACTCGTTGATAAACTCCGTTCTTTAACTAGCACTTTTTAGTTGCAGTGTTCTTAATAGCAAAGGATATTTCACATAATAATGTGTGTAGGATGAGCTACAGGAGGGACTCTGTGGTGAGTGACGTGACACGGACGGCCGACGAACTGCCCACCATCATAGCCAAGCTGCAACACAGTGTGCTGTGGAACAACACTTACACTCTCTACCCCTTCTCCCATGTCCTTAGATTTAGGGTGCTGCAAGTGAGTATTTACTCTCTTTCAAAAATAAAAGTTTTTCTTAAGAAACCACTTTTATTTAAAAATAACTAGGTCAAAATAAGATGATACCAGCTAATGAGTAAGATATATATATTCAGAGTAATATCAGATCCTGACCAGGTAAAACCAGTTTCTGATCACAGTTATATCAGTTCTTGATCAGGCTATATCATGTTCTGATCACAGTTATATCAGGTCCTGATCAGTTTAAACCAAATTCTAATCACAGTTATAGCAGTTCCCGATTAGGCTAAATCATGTTTTGATCACAGTCATATCAGGTAGTGATCAGATTTATATCAGGTCCTTACCAGTTTAAACCAGTTTCTGATCACAGTTATCAGTTCCTGATTAAGCCATATCAGTTTCTGATCAGAGATGTATCAGGTAGTGATCAGAGTTATATCAGGTCCTGAACAGGTTAAATCAGTTTCTGATCACAGTTATAGAAGGTCCCGAGTAGGCTATATCTTCTTATCACAGTTATATCAGGTCCAGACCAGGTTATTAAACTTTTATCGAAATACATTTCACTCAACCTGTATATTTAAGTATGAATCACCATGTACATAAAAACTTATTTTTATTGTGTTAATTTAGTTTATCGTTCAAATCAAACGTTTACTAGTTAACAATTTTCGTTGAATGAATTTTTAATAGAAATGCAGTTTTACAACTAATATGTAGTAAAGTAGTTCTTTATTATTGTTATTATTATTATTATCTTACTGGGCATATACACAAGTTTTTGTACTCTATTGATCAACATAACAAAGAACTGAAAACATGTAGTTTTAGTATATGCTGAACTAAAAGACCTATAGCATTTCTCATATCATTTTAAGC
Source organism: Neoaliturus tenellus (assembly GCA_030545055.2). Lineage (NCBI taxonomy): Eukaryota > Metazoa > Arthropoda > Insecta > Hemiptera > Cicadellidae > Neoaliturus > Neoaliturus tenellus. Next base: position 24,879,177 of record CM061535.1, read on the forward strand.
TTTAGTCCACGTGACAAATACGTCGCCAAAGTAAGAATAGGACATTAGCCAACAGCTCGCTCTGTTCACATCAAACAAACTCCTGTAAGACCTTAAACAAGATGAGATTTAAATCTAGTGGTATTCCTTCATATCCACCGAGCACTTGTTATTAGTTCTTGGATACAATTTTAGACTGAGACAAAGAGCCATGCATAAATTGACCTTCCTAACAGCGTATATGAAGTAACTTGATGGTCCAGTAGATAGAGTAGAGGCATTCAACAGCAAAGGTCTTAATTTAAAGTTGTGGAACCAACACTAGATTTATTTATTTTTAATTTGAAATATGAATTAATATGATTTTTTACAGGCATTAAAAGATGAGCTAATTTAAAGTCATAACTTATATAATAAAACTATTCATTAAGTGAAAAACAAAGAGATCAAATTATATCAAGGTCTGATAATGATTAAGTTAGACATTAATGGGAAACTGATATGAACATGATAAAAAAAATCATTTATTAACAGGATAAAAACTTATTTATCTAGGATCTGATCTGGTTATTATATCAACATGTGCCAGTTTTATCGTATCTTTAATTTAATGGCAAATTTCATTTATATTATTCAATCTTGTTATAAATGTATATATTTTTAAGATAGTTAAGCGAGTGTAGTAACAGTGATCAAGCTCATTATCTAAAACCAATTATAAGTTACATTTACAACATTTAAAATCGTCATCAATAAAGAAAACTGTTTAAATTTATGATACAGTTATTCTGATTGGGACATTGCTGAATCCATATAAAATATACATTGCCATATGGAAAACTTAATTAAATTTATAAATAATATAAATTTGCTAAAATAATTCCTTTTATGTACTAGTTTATTTTTTTATAAGTTTACATTTAGTAAAAAATATAAGATCAGACTATATGGTAGTTCACATACAGTATTTTTTATAAGTTAAAAAGTGTGTTTTTGTACAGATCATGAAAACAATATATACGGTAAAGAGATTTTCTAGTGCTCCTTTCAATTTAGCTCTTAAGATTTGGCTAAAGATTCAACAGTTGTGTACTATTAAAAAAAATGGAAACATTACTTTAATTTTATCAGATTCTGTATAGGCCTACTGTGTTTCTTTTTCAAAACAATAATGACGGATTTCGATGCTTTTTTTAAAAAGAATTTCACTTAAAATAACCAATGTTTTTTTATGTGCTCAATAATACGTAATCAGTACAAAATGAAAGTACAGTTGTACTGGATCAATCCAGTTGAATTATGTAGAACACAAAAAAGGGGTGCAGTGTTCATGAGATGTTAGTTTCATTACTAAGATACCATTTTGATTGACATTATATTTACTAGATTAATGCTTAGTCAACATTGCTTTGTGCACTTTAATCACTTTCTTCACAATATTTAAATCAACAACTTAAATATTGTGATTTGTGTCCAAAACTTCATTCCACCAAGTAGATTTATAAATTATATAACTATGATTGTGTCAAAAGTACACAACCGAATATACCTCACATGTTTGCGAGTTATTGAATCCTCGTACACTAAATGAAAATAATATGTTGTGATGAATATTTACAACGTCAACATCCGTTGATAAAACCGAAAGTAAAGTCATGTTCAATTTATTTCCGAGACCTAAATCAACGTGGATTCGAATCGCTCAAACACCAATGTTTGTGGTATTTTGATTAATGGTTGAACTGATAAGTTCAGTGGATCTGGATGGTGCAGAAAATAGACGATTTGTCAATAACCCTTTAGGGTTTATTTGACGGATGATTGTATAATGCACAACATCAACGAATCCGATTACCGGATTGGCTTAAATACTCATTATATTAAAATATGTATGGGTTTTACAATAGCCAAAAATTTTTTGTTATAAGAAGGTATTTTAGACTTAAACATAAATTAAGCAATATTAAAAGGCACGTTGTAATTGTACAAATTAAAAAAAAAAAAACTAGTGAAAAATGTATGTAAATTAAAACTATAAAAACGTTGAGGATTATTTATCATTATAAAATATCATATGAAGACCTCTTTGCTGCCACAAGAAACCTAAAGCCTTGCTTTACAATGTCAAAACTTAGGGTTGTAAAGTCTAATGCAATTTAAAATTTTTTACTTAATATGTTTTTACAATTATTATGTCTAAATCACAAATATAACTTTGTGCACGGATATATTTATTTTATAGCAAACTGAAACTTAAGTAAAGTGACAAATCGCCAGAAATGATCCTTTTATTCAAAATATAAAAAGTATAAAAAAGAAATCTTTTAAAAAATGCTTTGTTTATCATACTTTAACCATTTTGTATTTTTCATCCAAAAACATTTTATCTTCGAAACTTAGAAATCAATCTTAAGAAATTTTGTACATATGTAAGATAGAACGTCTCTATTTAAAAACAATTTTGACTTTGTAATTTTTATTCCTAAGTAGGTGTCTTCTACCTTAAAATACCCGAGATGGTATGGAGGTTGGTGGTAACACCAGTTTTACAAGTTTGAAGACACTATTATTTTGTTAAAGAATAAAAACATCGGACATCTGGTGAAAAAAATTACTCCTGCCATGTCAAATTTTACTTTTATAGTTTTAAATCTTATTAAAAGATAATATATGTATGTAAAATTTGAAATGTTTTTCGACACCACGAGAACAGCAAGAGCTATTTTTAAAATGATGTATTTTATCAAATTCCATTTTTTTTGCTTTTTGTATAAAAAAATTTACCACATACTGGATGCAGTGACAAATTAATTCTGAAAAATGTAACTGTTCAAGATTTTTTCAGAGAAAAAGTCATTGTTTCATTATGTATTTCCGCTAAAAAACTTGTGGTTCTTGATTTTACTCTCATTTTTACTTATATATAATCATTTCCCGCAGTATGGCACTTTACGTATGGGTCACGCTGTATAACACGTAAAGCTTTTTTTATGTAAACTCAGCTTCTCAATTATTTTGAATAATTTTAACGTCTAAGGTGTCAAACACTTAGCTCAGCACTTAGATTGCAATAAAATTTTTGATTTGACATATTTCTAATATAAAGAGCACTTGCAGCCGTGTTAAGTTCGTTATTACTTTCTCCCCCATATTAAAATTAATATTAAATATCGAGATGATAGCATTTCAGTGATATAAATCTTCTGGAATGATTGATGCATAGTAACATTAAACAATATTTGTTTTTCAAAGAATTTTATTATAAAAACTAACTCTTAAATATATGCATTTTCTTATCCTAGCTACAATTATTAAAATATCAAACAATGTAAACCTTGCAATTAAAAGTTGGATATAATGTTTAGGCCAAATACATTTTAAATTATGAGTTAATTTCCCTATAGGGGATACGCTATTATGGTAATGGCCATGGTAAAACATAAGCCCGAGTAAAATAGGAAAAGAACGAGTTCTTAACGTTGCTCAAATAATTTTAGGTAATCGCAAGCCTTAATCATGTGTGGAATTAGTGACAGTAATATTTTAATACACTGTAAATTTCAATACCATGTAATAAATATATTTTAAAAGTGAACAATGATCTGATTCAAAAATCCCACAGCCGCCTAGCTCGAGATAGTAGCGAGCGTCGGAGGGGGGGCGTTGATCAGTTACAACATTGCGCAGTGGTAGGCCTACTATAATTATCTTGTTTATTAACAACTGGACACATGGACTATTGATCAGTTTTACAGTTGATATGTTTTTAGCCAAAACCATAAAACGACTGAAATTTTGCTGAATGTTAAATGGATGTCCAGAATCTTACTGGGAGTTTTGCCATTTTTTACCTAAACAAACAGTTTCACTGAAAAAGTTAAATTGGAAATGTTATAATTAAGCATGGCTTCTAGGCTATTTTCAAAGTTTATTACTTTGATTTACTTTTGTTGTAGATTGTGTGTGGCATCTCTATTCTGCTGATGGGCTCGGTGGCCTGTATAGAGGACTACGCTACCATTTCCCGTCTAGGGCTCGGAATACCCGCTGGGGTTTTCACTATTCTTGCTGCCGGTATGTTCAATTGACTATAAGCTAAATTTAATTAACCATTATTTTGAATTATTAATGTTTTATTTATTTCTCCTGCTCTATTTTTATTGTTTATAATTTTTATAAACGTTTTTCGTATTATTTTATTGTTTATTAATTATAACTAAAATGTTCACTATGAATTTTGAGTAATGATTATAAAATTAATATCATGGTTTTTATTTTATCAATGAAGCACGTTTATTTGCTTATGTGTATTTGTTTTCTATATTTCTCCCTAATCTTTTACAAAACACTATTTAGGAACGGATTAGGTGTTTTGAACATATTGAAAAAGTGATTTAATCTTTTTGTTTTCTATGGATTACCTTTGAAAGATTGAATTGTGTAGGTCGACTTTCAACTTAATAATGTTCTTTACATTCTTGAGATTTTTAGGCCTGCTAAGGGCCATTAAGAACTTCTTCAAAAATGTTGTGACTTTATATGTTAAACTAACAAGTAGGCCTCTCAGTAGTCTACACCGATTTGGTTTAGTTACTTTGTAAAACTATTGTTTTGCATTAAAATTGTTTCATAATCCTCTCGTTGTTTAATATATGGGACTACTATCATGCCAAAGCCATATTTGTTACGAAGGTTAGTGAGGTTAGGTAGATATCTTTAAGAAGTTAATAAATAATTTGGAAAATTTAAGGTTATTATCGCTGCATTTTATTTTAAATAATGTGATTCTAACAAATTGGTAAGAATCGGAAGTTATCCTGACCGTCTGTAGAGCTTGATCGATATTTACCCTAGAGACATTCTTTTGTTGGATACAATTAACAAACTATATTAGAAAACGGAATTATATTAGGTCAAACGGCGTTTTTTTTAACGAAAACCAGAGTTTCAGGGTGATTTTAGTATATCACAGTGACCTGTAAAATTGCGTAACTTAAAATAAGCCATAAAGTATTGTAATGTTTTAAACAATCTAAAACACTCCTAAATACGCTGAAACTCGAAAATCCTACACCAAGGACTGAAATATTGAATAATCAAGGATTTCGAATCCTCACTTCAAACAGAATTTTACAAGTTTTGCTCCAAGTGAAGAATAATTTCAGAGCCCAAAACATATTGATTTTCCAAACAGTATTAAATAGTTTAAAAGCAATCTAGACTTTGACATTTTTAGTCACTTGCCCCTTAATGCGCTTCAAAGCTCCGTTAGTCTCATTACGACTCTCGTTGCGTGCGCATAGCAGGGTTGCGCTCTCTTGCTCAATATTAGTCAAAATATAAGTTTATCATCAATAATTAAAAAATTCCCTACACATTAATTTGCCAGGTAATTTACAAGTCCCCAAAGTCGTAGAGTTAAATAAAAGTCATTTTATTAAAGTTTTACACACCAAAATTTCTGCAAATTTTACAAGTCCCCCAAGGTAATTGGAGGATCACAAACACTTGTGTTTTTTCCTCTTTACTCTCACCACCTCACAGTTGAGTAACTGGGATACGCGGCATCACTCTGTCAGCCTCAGGATGCATGGCGTCGCTTGGCCAGTCGCAATCAGTCTCTCGTACAGTGAATAACGCTGTGCTGCGCTCTTTCACTCGGTTTCACTTAAACGTTTGAGTTTCATACACGAAAAATAAAATATTACCTTTGAAACCCCAAGGGGTAACGTGGGGTGTGACGTCACTGTATGAGTCACTAGTGACGTCATATATAAGTTCCTTTGATCTGTACCGAAAGCGGCATTTTACCACGACTCTCAGTGCACACTGATTTTCAGTTCGTTACACGATGCGGTCCACAGTGTCTTTATGTCACCTACGGTAGATAAGATTGTTACAGTTGCCAGGATTCACACTATCAAAGATTTGGGTGGGTACAACCCAGCATCTTGTCCGTACGCCTCCATGAGATCTTAATATTCAGTCCCAGGGAGACTACAGCCCCCCCTCTATTTTGGCTGTATGGTTGCTTGCTTCACAAACTTACAATAGATACTGATGTTGTAGGTGACAGTATCCATACCAGCCTAGGCTTTGGTGTATACAAGCCAGGATATTGTCCATACACTTCTCTGAGGTTCTTGGGGCCCAGTCCCAGTGCAACCACTTCTTTCACTACACCTTGGCTGTATGCTTGCTCGCTTCACAACCTTAAAATAGATACTGATGTTGCAGGTGCAAGTATCCACACCAGTAAAGGATTTGTTGGATACAAGTCAGGATCTTCTCCGTACGCTTCACTGAGGTCTTGGGATCCAGTCCCAGTGCAGCCACTTCTTTCACTACACCTTGGCTGTATGCTTGCTCGCATCAAAACCTTAAAATAGATACTGATGTTGCAGGTGCCAGTATCCACACCAGCCGAGGATTTGGTGGATACAAGCCAGGATCTTCTCCGTACGCTTCACTGAGGTCTTGGGGCCCAGTCCCAGTGCAGCCACTTCTTTCACTACACCTTGGCTGTATGCTTGCTCGCATCAAAACCTTAAAATAGATACTGATGTTGCAGGTGCCAGTATCCACACCAGCCGAGGATTTGGTGGATACAAGTCAGGATCTTCTCCGTACGCTTCACTGAGGTCTTGGGATCCAGTCCCAGTGCAGCCACTTCTTTCACTACACCTTGGCTGTATGCTTGCTCGCATCAAAACCTTAAAATAGATACTGATGTTACAGGTGCCAGTATCCACACCAGCCGAGGATTTGGTGGATACAAGCCAGGATCTTCTCCGTACGCTTCACTGAGGTCTTGGGATCCAGTCCCAGTGCAGCCACTTCTTTCACTACACCTTGGCTGTATGCTTGCTCGCATCAAAACCTTAAAATAGATACTAATGTTGCAGGTGACAGTATCCACACCAGTCGAGGATTTGGTGGATACAAGTCAGGATCTTGTCCGTACGCCTCACTGAGTTTCGTGGGACCCAGTCCCAGTGCAGCCACTTCTTTCACTACACCTTGGCTGTATGCTTGCTCGCATCAAAACCTTAAAATAGATACTGATGTTACAGGTGCCAGTATCCACACCAGCCGAGGATTTGGTGGATACAAGCCAGGATCTTCTTCGTACGCTTCACTGAGGTCTTGGGATCCAGTCCCAGTGCAGCCACTTCTTTCACTACACCTTGGCTGTATGCTTGCTCGCATCAAAACCTTAAAATAGATACTAATGTTGCAGGTGACAGTATCCACACCAGCCGAGGATTTGGTGGATACAAGTCAGGATCTTGTCCGTACGCCTCACTGAGTTTCGTGGGACCCAGTCCCAGTGCAGCCACTTCTTTCGATACACTATTATGCTTGATCGCTTCACATACTTACAACATGTACTGATGTTGCAGGTGCCAGTATCCACACCAGCCGAGGATTTGGTGGATACAAGCCAGGATCTTGTCCGTACGCTTCACTGAGGTTCTTGGGACCCAGTCCCAGTGCGGCCACCTCCCTCACTCTACTTTGGCTGACTGCTTGCTCGCTTCACATCGCACTTATATGTCAGGCAGTATCAGTATTGCGGAATAATGAGTATTCTAGGTCAGTATGAATTAAGAATGAGACCGGGTGTCCCAAAAATCCTTTTCATCCTGTAAAGAGCTAAAGAAAACGAGATAATCTTTTGGGAAAGACTTTGTGAACAAAAGAGGAAATTTGTTATGTGTCAACATTTTCAAGCTCCTCCCATAAAATTGGGATTTTTGTTGGTAGGTGTAAAATTTAAAAGGGAAATTACGTATTACGTACTACGTAGGGCAACTTACGTAGTACGTTGTTTTAAATGTCTGAGGAACAGTTAGGTCAATATCTCAATCCAATTAAGAATAGACGCCAATTGGAAATGGGTAGTTTATTTATTCAGTGATGTTGTTAATGGTGAGAATTAAACCAGCCACCATTTAAAACCAGGTTAAGACAGGGCCCTTCAACTTTCACCATTCTTTTATATTTATAAACATGGCTTCACTCAATAGAGCGACTCGTAAAAAATGTAACAGAAACCAAAATACCCCATTTTTGTAAGTTTCTGCCACATAGTATCATGAGGAAAAAGTTGGTTCTAATGTATCAGAATCATAAATGTTTATTAGTGAAAAACACTGCGTTACAAGTAGTATGTCATTGAATATTTATATACAGTATACAAATAATCATAAATTCTAGAATAATATATAGTAAAATTCTTTTTATATGAAAACAGAAACCTGCAATTTTATAAGTTGTTGCACTCCGTCAGGAATACATCAACGGAGTAGGGACACCTTTTAATCAAAATAGTTTAATTTTTTTCTTTCAAAAACAGAATCACTGTTCATTCAGGTGACGAATTAGAGCGTTTTAAAGCCGGAGAGGAAAATAGTGTCAACCTATCAACAGGGTAGATGAAGTTTCACTTATGATGGTTTTATGTGGATAATTTATAATATTTTGTTGAAAGAGATAGGGTTTATTTTTTTAGAGATAGTACCTCCAGTATGTAAATTCCTGGGAAAGTGAGAAAGTTAAAACTGTTGAAACAGAGACCTACAATGAGTGACAATGATTGGCTTTTGCAGCCTAAAAACCTCAAAATATCACTTAATGATCCCTGGAAGCCAATTGACTACTTAAATCATCTATATACATACCTGTACCTTGTGGATGGTAATAATACCTGATTTATCAACAATATGTAAAAAAAGGATGATAGTTTTGACCAGAGTGAATCTATGGGTGACAATAGGTGCTGTCGTGTGTCTGGTGAGGATCGACTACGACCCCGTCTGACCAGAGGCTATAAGATGTGGTGTGGTGTTTTAATCTGGTAGATGTCTACAGGTTGACCCAGACTCGTATCCTGGTAATGGCCATGGAGATGATGTTGTCAATGACGACCCTGGGCGCTGTCCTGTGTGTGGTGAGGATCGAATGTTGCTACGACCCCGACTCACTAGAGGCCTTGAGATGTGATTTGGTGTTTGAATCTGGCCAATGTCTACAGGTTGACCCAGACTAGTATCTTGGAGACGGTGGTGGAGATGATATTGTCAAAGACCTTGACTGACCAGAGGCTATGAAAAGTGATTTGGTGTTTGAATCTTGCCGATATCTACAGGTTGACCCAGACTAGTATCCTGGTGGCGGCCGTGGAGATGATGTTGTCAATGACGACCCTGGGCGCTGTCCTGTGTGTGGTGAGGATCGACTGTTGCTACGACCCCGACTGACCAGAGGCCATGAGAGCAGCTGGTGGCGGAGTGTCAGGTGGCCAAGACACTGGTGTCTCCACTACCGGCATCAGTTTGGTTCCGGTGGCCTCCAGCAGCAGTGAGCGAGGAAACGACACCTGATCTTACCTGGTCCTGCCGCGGGTGGTGGCGCCTTCCTTATGCGACAGTGACTGAACAGTTTTTGGTGCTGATAATTAATCTCTAAATTTTTCAAGATAATACCTTATCAAGTATTTATATGTAAATATCATGGTTATTGTAGAATTTGTATCCGTAATTTTATATTTATATGTTAAAAGAATTATTATAAAAATTTAAAATATCTTTATACAGTAGAGCCCCGCAAACCCGAACTTCGATAACCTGGAATTTCGGATGGCTCGGAAAGCCTGCCAAAGGAGCAAATGAGCTGGCTTTCAAGGCGCTAAGCGCCATGGTGTCAGCTTGAGCACGATGTGGAGCTGCCCACATTGCAAAGCGGAGTGAGCCACAGTTAAATATTTTGGAGACAGCCATGACAGTTGGTCATTTTGGGTCACTAAACCACCATACACACTATTAACCAGCTTGTTGCCCTACTGAGAGTTCAACTGTGAAATGTGTAACTGAGAGTAGTTTTTCTCACTATAACTGAGAGTCTTTGAGGTAACAGCGGTTGGCCTCTCTTGAACATCAATCAGATGTGCCAAGACAGCTGCTACTCCTCTCGGGCTCGCGTCATGTCAAAAAGGTAGGTTTGTTTACGTGTAATGAGATAGTAAACTAGATTGCAAAACCTAATATTTACTCTCCTTTATAAACTTAAAACTTTCATTGGACCAATTGCAAGGAACATCTATATGCAATAAATCATTAACAAAATACAACTTAACTTAGATGATAACTTAGGAATAAATGTATTATAATAGTTTATCAAACCTAGATAGGCTCTTAGCTCGATCTCATTAGTTGGTTCCGGAGCAGCTACGTACTTCAATACAGCTAACTTACTCACTTGCGTACGTAATGCAATCCCCTGAAATTACATGTCCTAGATACTTGTTTAAAAATCTGAAATTTTGCCTCGTTTACTTTTACATCATATTCTTCTAAGCATTCCAGAACCATCTCCAACTATTCCATCTTCCCTTGCAGACGCTCCTCGTTAGTAGAAGTAGTTAATGTAATACCGTTAAAAATTTTGTCAATAGCAATTTGAAACAAATCTGGGCTTAGTGATAGTGTAGCCTTAAAAGTAACCATTTGCAAAGCGAAGGTTATGTACTTACAAAACTACTTTTGTTTTAATTTCTTAACATTTCTATCTTCATAACTCCGGACCAAGATTAGAATAAGATAATTTAGAAATATCCCCTACAGGGCAACTCGATTCACAAGAAAAAATTTAATGAAAGTTTTAGCATCTGTAGCGAGTTTCTTCCTAATAGCATGGGTTGAAACTTTTGATCCAACTTAACAACTATCAACGGTAATTTAATTTGTTAGTTATGGTGCATTTCAGTTGCATCTGCTTGTTCTAGAACCTGTACATCATGCCCAGAATTACTTGAAAGTTTAAGATTTACTAGTTTTAGTCCAACATTTCAAAAATAATTTCAAACATTTCCACTGGACAAATTGATAGAGCACTGTGATTGATAGAGCACTGATAGAGCCTGTGTCCCAAACCATATACACAGACTGACCATTTGTTACAAGTCTTAACTTATATCCATCGTCCCCTGTACCGAGATTGTACAGATGGCGTTCAACGTCCGTGTCGGGATCAGGCTCCGTTTCTTCCTTCAACTGATGAACAGCTACGCTGGTCTTTGGTTTTCCCCTTGCTGGCTGAAAGTTTTTCCTTTGTTTGCAAATTTTCGACAAATGCCTTGTTTCTTACAACCATGACACTTAAACGAATCATTGTACATACATGAAGATGCAAGGTGGTCTGACCCACAACGCCAGCAAATTTGACCCTATAACGAGTTACTTTTAACATTTGGTCTATTACTCATACTTAGATTTCTGTTTGTCGCCTGAAAGTATTTTTTGCGATGACCATGAACTTGGCCACTTCGCTTTTAAATGGACCAAACAAATATTTTTTTGAGCTTGTTTAAGACAAAACGCTTTAAAATGAAATCCTTTTCATCTGACGACAGTTTTGCCTAATATTTTCATTACTGATACCCGTAACCAACTTATCACGCAAAGCATCCTTAAGAAAAGAGCCAACTTACAAGTGCTTGCCATGTGCTTAATGGCAATGACAAAATATGATATTCACTCTCCCGGCTTCTGCTTTCTAGTGTAAAAGACGTATCTTTCAGCTATTACTAGCCTTTTTGGAGCAAAATGCTCTTGCAATATATTTGCCAATTAGTCGTAGGTTTTACTGTCCACCGCACCAGTTAAATAATATCGAAAATAGTAGCCAAAACTTTAGACCCAATCACAGTGATCATTACGGTAGTTTGTAGTACCATTTGTTCCATTGTACCATTGTTGTAGTACGATAGTTTGCTATCGTCTTTTACACTATTGGCCTTTAAAAAGTGTTCTAGACACAAGAAGCAAGCATCAATTGCTTCTTCCTGTTGGTTGAACTCATACAATTGGCCAATAGTGTAAAACCTTTAGACATATTATCCAGGCTAAGCTATAAATTCACTTTAAAAACATTTCTTACTTTTCCCTTTCCACCCGGATTTAGACTGCCCCAGTGTAATATTCTTTAAATTATTTCTAAGCTACAAAAGAACACTTCTTTATTTTTGTGTGAATGTAGAATATAAAAACAATAACATATTCAATTCACCTTACCTTATTTATTAAATTTATAGAATTTTCAACTGATGTGGCTGAATATTTTTTACTATTACACTAATGTATCCCAAAAGTGACTTCAAATCTATCTTTATGGAGGTGGAACGTCATTTGATTGGTGTGAGCCAATGCTATTCAATTGTAACTATATTTTTACACAACAAGTAGTGAAAATATATTTAAACAGAATATTTGGTATATTTAAGCTGAATATAATTATAAAAAAAAAAATACAATTAATCTTACAACTAAAATATACTGCAGAAATTATGGTTTTTTCCTGAGGAGCGAATCGGAAGTAAATAGGTATGATGACATGAAAGTCTAAGCTGAATACAAGAACTTGTCTGCATTGTTAATGTTCTTGAATAGTCTCAAAGTTATCATTTGTCGCGCAATCCTTATGTTCCCCGGTCGTCATGGAAACGATGTACATTATCTTGAATTCAAACAAAGTCCTTCTAAAACTGAAACGAGGGAAATATTCTTCATTAAAAACTCCACTCCTTACCGGATCCATAGCTTTGTGCACCTTTCGTTTCTACCTTGGTAAGAGATAATTAATTGCAAAAACTGTAAAAAGAAACAAGTAAACTGAGTGCATTAATATTTTACTTTTTAACTTTTTAAAAACTATTATCTTTTAAAATTTTGAAATTTAAATTGGCTAGCCAAAAGTGAAGAAATTTGTTTGCTCGTCACTTTTTCTGTGATGTCACAGGCCAGTAAACAAATTAAGTCATGTCTCGAACTTAAAACCGTGCACAATTCAAATTGTTACATTTTTACATAAATTATACCCACTAAGTATATGTTTTCATCCTTAAGTTTTGTTTTTGAAAGGAATTCAATCCTCCAAGAGTAGGCCTAAATCTTTAAGATGAGTATTTCATCAAGTAACATAATTTTATAATGTGTATTTATTTTACTACATCGTCTCCAGTATTAGAGCGAATTTTATGGTTAGGCCTAATTGATTTATTTCAAATATTTTTTTAACTGGTCGGAAATAACTTAGATTTACAAACATGTGCATGTATTTTTGAAAGCATTATAGTCATAAAACATAATTATCAAGAATGAATGTTGAAAAACCTAAATATCAATCTCTCTCTAATATGAATACATTTGAATTACTGTATGACCATTAGATTCAACCAACCATCCGTCCACACAAGCAGTTGACAGCACATGAAGTAGAATTATAGTCGTAACTGATATTTTGAGAAGCTGTCATCTCAGGTGACCGAATGGCTTTTCGTGGCCTGAATTGAAAGTTATATGAACTGGAGAACATACAACTTTCATTGTAGACTTTCAATAAAATGTCTTATAAAACATTACTTTTTTTGTATCAAACATGTTTTTGTTCATTTAAATGTAACAGCCCGTTATTTAATGTGAATTTACGTAAAACCTTTAAACAGAAAGAACTATAGTTTATAATGAACAACATTACATTATTATTTTGAATAGGATGGAAATTATTAAACTCATGCGTGCCAGAGTTTTATAGATAGCATAACGCAATTAAAACACATTTGAAATTAAATAATGCTTGGTCCAATTTTGAAATTAAAATATGTTTTTCCATTTTATATTAAATTAAGTTTTCTCTTGTTTGTGAATTACACTTGATGGCAGATCCCAACGAAAAGGTATTCCTTACAAATGTTTACATTATCTGCAGTCAAGTAAAAGAGTGAATAAGCATTGATGAACAAACATTAATAACGACACCAAAATTCTCTCCTTGAAACATTCTTTGACAAGAGGAAGATGAGAGGATGTATTGATGTCATGTAACATGAATGCACCGCGTCAGACACGATCCGTGCCTCTGACACCCACTCAAGAAATACCGCTCCTGCTCGACACGGCGGTTTGGTGAACTGTTGCTTACGTGTAGCGAGATATGCACATCGAAAATACATTTTTTTGTTCATAACTACGCAAGAGGCATTTTGTTAAGAGATTTGTACTTGGTATACATAAATGCTTTTTGGGAAAGCGGTCCAAACCCATCAAATTTTGTTGGACACCTCGGGAATCGAACCCGTCACCTCTTGAACCGAAGTCCAATGCGGTAACATTGGCCAAGGATTTAAGAGTTTACACAATATTTACTTAAATTAAGGAAGTGAATTTCAGCTCAATGATTTAAAATGTCTTTTAGATTATATATATATATATATATATATATATATATATTGTATTGCTTCCATACGCAGCCACCAACTTCTTAAAATATAAAAGATACTCTGAAGTGCATAGCACTTGCGTCAATGCATTAAAAACTAAACTAAAACAAACATTTATGATCTCTCTTTATAAAGATAAATCCAGGACGTTAAGCCATTGCAGCCCAACTTCACTTGAACAATGCAGACCAATCAACCCTTCGGGGAAAGCACTCAATGGGCACTCAGTGACTATGTGAGTCATAGTCTAGAACTCCACTCCACAGCCGCATGACTGGTCTTCTATCATTCCCCAATTGTATTTCCAATAATTACATCTTCTCACTGAAGTGCGGAATCGATTGAGTACAGTCCACTGCTTCCGCTGAATATCCATAACACCAACTGCTAAGGTCGGGTCAGCAATTAAAATGCGATTCCGACCTTGGAAAGGGTCCCAGGAGGAAGTCCAGTAGGTATGTATGGAAACGGTTGTCTTCATCAACTGGGATGCTGTCCATAGTGGTAGTTATCGGGACCTCAATCTACCCATCACCTGGGGTAGGTAATCATGGATGGGCAGCTGTTGAACAGATACGATCTGATTATATTCCCTAGTCAGTGCCTCCCTTCGTCTTATTTCAGGTGGAGTGATATTCCACAGCGCTTGGATCCAGGGTTCACGGGTTGCCATGAGTGTACCACTAATGGATCTCATAGTCCTGTTTAGTTGGACGTCGATCTCTCTGGCATGCACACTGTTCAACCAAACGGTAGCACATTACACATTACCTTCAGCACTATACTATATTACCTTTTAAATTAATATAGTTCGAAATGAGCATTCTTACAGTTACATCTTACATTTATATTGAAGGATAAAATTATTGAAGGAATTATTCGTGATCCATTTTATAAACGGTTAAAACTCTTTAGATGAGGACTTCTCACCTTTTAAAACAGTGAACAGTCATATAGCCAGGCCCTTATTAAATGAAAAACAATAATTACAATTCAAAATTTAACAACATTAAACACAATATTTATTTACAATTTATACACAAAGCTGTTTACACGGTTCCTTCACAGGGCTGCAACCCGAGTGAGAATCTGAATGTGTGCTGCAACGCTCCCTGACTTGTTATGACGCTCAACCGTCGGAGCTTAGCCGCAAATGCGCTAATCTCTTTTCATCTCCGAGCATTCCGCTGACTGAAATCCCACACAACTTGTACAGTAAAGCCGCTTAGCGCTCCTCTTGTTTTGTAGAATCATTCCATTATTTAAAATATTAAAACCATGTGAGTTTTTGCATTTGTTTATCTATTTTATTTGCTCATGTTAGTTAGCTTATTTTGGTTTTATTTGCAACGTAGTAGGAGTAATCATGTGTTTTAGCCCCGTGATTCATGTTGACAATTTCTACTCGTATTTTCTCTTCTTTGGATCATAAAAAGCTTTATTATCAATCTTTATTAATACGAAGAGTATATTTTTAATAACATTTTTAATGCAGTAAAAACGACAGATCTATTATTGATTATAAAGTATTTGCCAGTAGACAATATTAAAGTACAATTTAATCCAGTGAACAAACATTAATTGAGGTAGAATTGAAAATCAAGGCCAGGGGCTCATTAACAAAGGGTTAACGTTTATCACATATATGTTATATATATGATATATATAATACGTATCACATTGTTAGATAGACACAGAATAGATTATTTACAGCTCAAAATATACATTTTATTAGTAAATTTGCCTTGATTACTCAAATTTATTACTAAAGTTTTATTGAAATAAATTCAATTAAGACAATAGAAAAATGAATAAACGGTATCAGATAACTGACACATACTTTCTCCCAACAATATAAGAACATGTGTTAAAAGCTTTAAACATTAATGTCTAGATGACTCTGTCGGATAGCTACCAGCTGAGCAGCGCGAGCTTGACCCTACGCGCATCTGTGACTTTTAACAACGTACTGCGTTTACAGCTAAACGAAAAATTGCATTTTCTCCTCAACCACTTGACGTAGAGCAATAATTTAAAGTACTGGATTATTTAGTTTTTTGAGCTTGATTTAATGGTGACAAGTAAAATTTATTTTGAGACAACAGCTATTTTGAAAATCCAAAAAATTGATTTTTTAAACACTTTTTACTCTATAACTTTTGAACGCGCATTTTCTCGGAGATGTGGGTGGTGTCATTTTATCCACCATTTTAAGCTTAATAAACCACAAAATTTTAATCAAAATCGTTGGAGCCGTTTTTGAGAAATTTTGATTTTTGACGATTTTTGAGGGTTTTTTGGGGTAAAATACCCTTAAAAATCAAAAATTCAAAAAAATGAAAAAAACGCCTGGAATTATCGTGGATTTGGACCTATATACCAAATTTCATTAAAATCGGACCATTAGGGCATTCTCTAGCTCTGTTTACATCCTGACACACACACACACACACACAGACACACAGACATCACTCCGAAAACCACTTTTTTGGACTCAGGGGGAACCATAATGGATAAATCCACCAACAACTCAAATTCGAAAATTTTGACGAAAACAATACTTTCTCCATATACTATGGTATAGGGGGAGAAAGTAAAAATGAATAATACGGGTAAATGAGTTCAATAGTAGACATAATATGGTTAGTGAAAAATTAGTAGTATTGCAACAGTATAAAAATTATAACAAAGACTAACAAAGTCTTGAAGTAAAAATAAATAAATAATAATATAAACGTTTGGATTTGAAATGAAAACTACAACGTGATGTAATAATTAAGAAGATAATTCAAAGAAAAATAATTATGTAACACTGTATAAGCCACTATACAAGAAATTATGAAAAATCCAAATAGCACAATCAAATACCTGATTAATTTTATTAAATTGAAACAAATTGCTTTGTTATCTTAAATAATCATCTTAAAAATCATAACAATTCAAAAAAATATCTTTGTGCTATGCCTTGTTACAACATTATACAGCACCTATGAATTGTTCCAAATGCTTCGTCAATTGTCGTTGTCTCATCCTCAGCATGCAAGATTTTTTATTATAAATTTTAACGACCTTAATCCTTGCTGTTTTCGAGTTTGTGATGAGTGTTTGACATGGTTGATCAGCTTGCGTGGTCGGTTACTTCACTGAGTGAAGTAAAATTACATTTTATAATGTTAATAAAATATCCACTTGTTTATAAGGGTGTCTCCCCCTCTCCTAAAGAACATTTACAAAATTTAGGGGAGATTAATGATACGATAGTCAAAGGACTCTTACAAATTTTGATAAACACCCGTTTTTTATGAAGAAAGGAGCGATGGATTCCTTTGATACAAAGAAAAGCTTTTACGGGTTGCTGGTCTGACATACGTGACGGTTTCTCCTTTCAGAAAGGGTCAAATGTATACAAAAGTCACTGGCACTCGCCCTTTTATTTTCGACATATATCTTGATACAGTGTTTAAGATATTTGTAAGATATTTAATAACGATAATAACACGATAATGATTTTCTGAGTACGGACGTATTTATGAAAAATCTAATAAAGATTAAACAAAATTTTATTTTACTGACAAATATTATCCGAGATGAAAAACAGACGTCTACAACACTCAAATATATGTTTACACATGTACTGCATAGAAGACAGACGGTAATTTTATGAAAAGATGGAAAATGGCAATAGATTTCAATCGATCATCATCAGGCCCAAGGATAAAATGCCTAGAGAATGTTGAAGACGTTTGATTTTCATTTATAACCGAAAACAACACGCATCATACTGATAAAAAAGTGTTTAAATATTATCCTGGATGTTTATCAAATTAGTAAAAAAATTTAAATGTATTTTTCAAGTACATGATTATTGTTTGTGGAATCATCCTAGCTTGGACAGTACATTTTGTGTGACATCCTGTACTCCAGCATGAGTAAGTTATCGGATTTTGAAAATGACTACTACGATACAAATAACGTGTTTCTGGGATAAAATAAATATTTATACCGGGGTATATGCTAGGAGAAATCTCATTTTGAAATAATTTTAAATTGAAATCCTAGAAATTTAAATATTGGTCTTATGTAGTTAAAAATAAAAACAAAAGACTCAACTCTCAAACAAAGAACCACGTGCTCAGTATATAAACATATGCATGGTTTATTCCATTGTAGCCATAAAACTCATTACCAAATGATACTGAACTAAAAATAATACATCTGTTTTTTAAATAGTACTTTGTACTGGTGAGTATGAATATTTGTTAAATAAAAGTAAAGTAAAAGGATAAAACAAGTGAACAATTTGTTAAATTTTAATGAAATTTTTAAACAAAATAATTAGGAACAATTATAAAAATAGCTTTTGACTGTAGAGGAAAGGCCACGAGTTCACAGCTATTAAAAGTCATCTTCAGTCTTGTAAAAACACTGAAAACATGCCTCCGTATTCCCCTGTTTCGGACAGTGTTTTTGGATATTTATTGGTAAAATTTATGTTTTATTGTAGATTAAGGTTAGTTGTAGGTCCCCCATACCGATGGTATAAGAACAAAAAATCTTAAAATTATTGAAAATCAGGTTACTTTGTGACGTCACAAAGAGTAATATTTTGATGTTTTTCAAAATTTTGAGGTGTGAGGAACCTAATATAACTATTCAACTAAATACTTACCAAGTTCAAAGAAAAATCAGTTGCAAAACGGCGGAAACAGGGGAATAAAATACCATGTTTTGCATAAAAGCTGTAAAGTTAACATCGCCGGAAGCGCAACAATAGGCTACTGCCCCAAATTCAAGATGACTCTTAACCCTTTTAGTACCAAATCGTCCGCTTTAAATGTAGCGCAGCGGTTAAGTGCTGCACTCTCGTAGCAAACTCATTCTCTAACGGCTTACAGTTTTTTCTGCTTGTAGCGTGCACCGTTCAAAACCTTAATACACGTGTCCAGGCTGCCGGTCGTGATAGCTCAGATGGCTAAGTCGTAGGCTCCTTGGCCAGGATGTGTCCGACGGCATGGGTTCGATTCCCGCTCACGGTGGCAGGCTTGCTTGGAAGTTGATGGGGTCGGTTGATTCTTTGAGAGTTACGCCTTGGTCAACGCATATTTTGCTACTTTCTACTTCCATTTACTGTGTGTGTGTGTGTGACATGTTACAAATTTTAAATATTAAAGATGACCCCTTATTGTTTCTACTTTCACTTATATTCATTTTATCAAGTCAAAAAATGCCATGTCCTTTACACAGGACACGGTGACTGAAAGGGTTAAGAGTTGTTTCAACCTACTTATACTAAAGTGCAACACTTTTAGACCTACATTAAAACATCCTGAAATTCGTGTGAGCGGAGCGAACGAGCTTGTCTTGAAAGGAAAATGCCTTTTGAGCTTGACGTTGTAGGGTACTGTGACTGATTTTATACAGCACATTTTATAAAGCTATGACTACAAATAATTGTTTAAGTTTACAAAGAAAATGCTCGGCATTCAGGTACGATGTGTGATATGATTTATTTTGTTTTAAAAGACATCCGTACGCGTTCTCTAACATTTGAACCATAAAACTACTGCATACTTATAAAGTCTTTGTAGTTTGATTAATATAAAATAAGTAAAATTTCTTTCTTAAAAAGATAGCTATACAGTATCCTTATGTCTAATGTACTAAAGCTTGTTCAGAAATTTACCTTCATTATTATATACTATTATTTAATAAATATTCAGTAATTCTTAGTAAACTAATTGAATTAAAACAAATACTGTATTAAAATGGTAAAACCTCAGAAAGTTACCTTATTTATTAAGAAAAAGAGGTTTTAAAACAATGGTGTGATGAAATATTAAATTAAAGTATAGGGTAATATAAGATTATCAGTTTTAAGTTCTATAGATTGCTTAAACTCGATTGTTGTTTAATCTTGTTGTGTAGACACGCCTCGGTAATGTAAAACAAGCACAACTGGACGCAACAACTACAACCATAATGGATGACCGTCCCGTTCATCGAACAAATTATTTCTATACGCTTTGATCACTTTGATACACACAATTGAAATTAAAAAAAAAAAAAAAAAAAAATTAAGGAACGGCTTTACTGTCTATGATTCTTATTCATTTTACATCATCGGATCGGACGGTAACTATACGTATTTTATCAGAGAAAGTAAATTTCAGTAAGACCTTTGTTTTGAAGAAGTACAAACAAATTCATACAAACAATAAAAAAAAGAAAGTTATATGTTTTAAAAATAATTTTCAAACACATTGGTATATGAAATATCATGCTACACATGGGCAATCGCGCCGAAAATATGACTTTATTTAATAATCAAATATGTTTTGTTACTTCTTATGTATTTATCATTGCCTTTGTACCCATATTTAGAGAATTCAAATAAAGGGTGATTCAGTTAGAGGTAACAATCTTAATCAGATTACTCACTTAGTGTTTTTATTAAAACACATTAAAGATTGACATTAAAATAAAAAATAATATCTATCAAATGGTCGTGACCATCTTTGCCTGGGACATACAACAATCTGTCAAACTAGGCCCCAGCTCGCCGATGAAGCAACCGCTGAGTCAGCTCAGTTCGGCAGTTCAAACATTGAATGATTGAGAATAATCAAATACCTAGATTACCTAGAATACATGTGCCAATTCGTACAACACTGGTATGTGCATTGTGAAATCCCAGTACCAGCTCTCTTGTTTTTAACAAACCCCAAATTAAAAAAAAAAAAAAAAAAAAAAAAATTATAAAAGGGTGACTACCGTGACACAAACTTCTGATCAAGGTTGTTATAGAGCTCACTGTGTCATAACACACTTGATGTTGTTCTTAACTAGTTCTATACAAAGGCTCACGTGTAACCTACATGTGCCTCACACCTTTACTCTGCCCTCCTCACACGACTATCATCTGCTCTCTTTGGAATCTGATGGGTTAGTAAGTACTTAAATAGATTAAAATTGTAGTTTTTTTATGCAAGAAGTACAAACAGCCCCGCACAGGCTTAAGAGGTGGCAGGGCTCAGACCGCGCGTTAACTGGCTACTGAGTCATTTAACATAGGGCAGATTTAATAATTTCGCATTTTCTTCAATGAAACAAATTATTTCAAAGAACATATACTTAGATTTATATACCTTCAGCAATATGTAGATGATATATATAACTGAAACGAGCAACAGTAAATATATATTTTTTAATCAGAAATTAAATTTCCTATAAGGATTTCACAAAATTAATTCTACTGTACAATAAGGAGAAATAATAACAATAAGTGAGAAAGTATTTTCTTTCGATTGATACTAAATTTATATATTCGCAAAAAGTTGAATTTTACCATTTTCATTATTAAACACGTTTTTAGCGATTTATTCAGCTTTAAACTTGCATTGCAACGACAGCGCGAAGTGTTATGTGCGGTGCGGCGGGACCAAGCAGTTCACCGTTTACCCGACGTGTAGCGCCACTGCAGTGTTGGCAAAGCAGTACGATAGTTGACATCGTTTAAATATTTGCAAGTGTTGTTTCTGTCAGTGATTATTACCATTGGCTATAAACACTATATACAGTGTTCAAAAAAGGCTCCATCAAGGCCCTAGAACCGAAGTGTTCCGTCGAGATTCGGGACCTTGATGCCCTCTCCACCGAAGACGAGGTGACCCGTGCGATCCAGGTGGTACTCCCGGAGATACCGGCTGATGGAGTGAGGGTATGGCTGACAAAGCCTAACCGAAGTCAACTCCGGATGGCTGTTGCTGAGATGGGCGAAAAGCACGCCAATAAGCTGCTTAGCCTTCAGCACCTCAGAGTCGGTTGGGTCAGTTGCAGGCTCAAACGGAGGGTGGTAGTTTCGAGATGCTTTCGTTGCCTCGGTTTCGGCCACTCCTCCCGAAACTATAAAGGGCCCGACAAGAGTGCCAACTGCTTCAAGTGTGGAAGCCAGGGCCACAAAGGCAAGGAATGTCCCTCGAGCCCCTCCTGCTTCCTCTGCAAGGATTCAGGCTCCAGTGCCCTCGGTCACTTACCCGGGTCTGGTCAGTGCGGTGCCTTCAGAACCGCACTTGAACAGGCAAAAGGCAGCGGCCGGTAATTCGCATCCTCCAGGCCAATCTTCATAGATCCTGGGAAGCTGATAACCTTCTAGATCAGCTCGCCCGAGAACTTGGTGCTGACGCGCTCCTTATCAGCGAACAGTATCGGGACAGAGAACAAAACACTTGGATCTCCGACAGCCTCGGTACTGCTGCATTTTGGGCACGTAATACGCAGGATGTCTTGGTGCGGAGTCACGGGCGCGGCCGAGGATTCGTCTGGGTTCGGTGTAGGGACGTGACTATCTTCAGTTGCTACCTCACCCCCAACGAGGCCGTTCAGGACTTCCGCGACAAGATAGATAGTCTAGAGGAGTGCGTTCTCGGCACCACCGGGCATGTCGTCGTTGGTGGCGATTTCAACGCCAGGGCCGTCGAGTGGAGAATGCCCTCTACCAGGTCCCGGGGGAAATACATCCTGGATTTCATCGCCAGGGCCGGTCTTGTCGTCCTCAACCAGGGCGACACACCTACTTTTCGGCGCCCCGGGCAGAGAGGCACGATTCCTGACGTCACCTTTGCGTCTGAGTCGCTCCTTCCGAGGATCTCTGGCTGGAGGGTTGTGGAGGACTACACGGGTAGCGACCACCAATACATCGTGTTTGACCTGCATGATCAGGCAAATCGTCGAGTTTCCGCATCTCGGGAAGGGCCACGCCGGTGGAACACCAACAAACTGGACGTGGCCAAGTTCACCGAAGTCATCTCTCGGGGAGCGCAGGGGAATCCTGGTGAGGCTGGGGCCGAGGCACTAGTAACATCCACGATGGAACTGATCGTCTCGGCCTGCGACCAGTCTATGCCGCGAAGGAAACCCCGACGCGACAAACAACCCTTTTACTGGTGGACTGAAGAGATTGTTGAACTCAGAAGAACATGTTTAAGAACTAGACGAGCCGCCACTAGAGCGAGAATTCCCGCAGACAGAGTTCGTAAGTTGGAGGCCTACAAAGCTGCGAGAAAATCTCTCCGCCAGGCGATCAACAGGAGCAAGGCGAATAGCTGAAGGAGACTTCGTGACGACGTTGACTCCAACCCGTGGGGCCTGGGTTACAAACTTGTAACACAGAAACTCGGCGCCCACTCTCCACCTTCCATCATGGAGGGCGCCACCATGGGGAGGATCGTCGCTGCGTTGTTTCCTGAACATCCACAGCGACCGCCGGTTGACTTCGGACGGGTAGAGGACGTTCCACTCTTCACTTTCGAGGAGCTGGAAACCTCCGTTCTCTCCCTGAAAAGCAACAAGGCTCCTGGCCCAGACGGGATTCCCAGTGACGCTTTAAAGAAAGTATTTTCAATCAACGCTGACTTGTTGTTGAGAATGTACAATGCCTGTTTGGTAGAAGGGGTGTTTCCGGCTCCCTGGAAAACAGCCAGGCTTGTACTGATCAGCAAGGGCAAAAGGTGATCCCGAGCTGCCGTCGTCCCACAGGCCTCTCTGCATGTTGGACACGGCTGGGAAGCTGTTCGAGAAGCTGATCCGTTCCCGCCTGACTTCTGCCGTGGAAGCTGCCGGGGACTTATGCCCCCGTCAGTACGGCTTCAGAAAGGGATGGTCAACGATCGACGCTGTCACCGAAGTTCAGAGAGCTGTGGAGAGAGCCGAGAGCCACAACCATTTCTCCCGCCGAGTAGTGCTTCTTGTTACGCTTGATGTCAAGAATGCCTTCAACTCGGCGAGGTGGGTCGATATGTTGGATGCGCTTCGCAACACCTTTCGTATTCCTGCATATCTGTTGCGGCTCATCGAGGATTATCTACGCTCTCGAAGCCTGATTTATGACAGGAGGAACGGAACGCGGACGATGGAAGTCACTTCTGGTGTTGCACAAGGTTCAATACTCGGCATGGACCTCTGGAACGTTGCCTATGACAGCCTCCTGAGGTCCGAGATGCCTGAGGAAACCACTTTGGTTGGGTACGCCGATGACGTCGCAGCTCTCATTGCTGCACGCAACGTTGAGCTGGCCCAACTAAAGTTGAACCGAGTCATGCGTGTGGTCAACACCTGGATGTCAGATCACGGTCTCTCGCTTGCTCTCAGTAAGACGGAGATAGTGATTCTCACGAAGAAGAGGATCGACACCGTCGTCCCACTCCAAGTGGGAAGGGAGGTGGTCACATCAACTCGTGCCGCCAAATACCTTGGAGTTATGGTGGACACCAAGTTAAGCTGGAGGGATCAGATCTTCCGTACGGCGGACAAGGCCGCTAAGGTAGTCACTTACCTTAGTAGGCTGATGGCCAATGTCGGGGGTCCCCGATCCAGCAGAAGACGTCTGTTGATGTCCGCGGTCCAGTCCGTGCTCCTTTACGGGGCAGAGGTGTGGGCAGGCGCTCTAGATAAGGAGTGCTACAGGTTGCGACTCGCCCGGGTTCAGCGTCAAGCTGCGCTCCGGGTGTGTTCCGCCTAGCGGACAGTGTCCGAGCCTGCCGTCCTGGTGGTCGCCGGAGTCATCCCTGTCAAGCTCTTGGCAGGGGAGAGGAAAGCGATTTATCAGAGACAAGGCGAGATCGGCAAGGACACGGCAAGAACAGAATAGCGCTCCCGAACCTTCCAGCAGTGGCAACACAGCTGGGAGCACGACACCCGAGGACGATGGACTGCGCGACTCATCGAGCAGGTCCAACCATGGGTAGAAAGGCGGCATGGCGAGGTGGACTACTTCCTCACGCAGTTCCTGACAGGTCACGGCTATTTCAAGTCGTACCTGAACCGGATGGGAAAGACCGGTTCACCGGACTGCATTTATTGCCCAGGTGTTCCCGACGAACACACATTCTTCCGCTGTCCCCGTTGGGAAGGGCCCCGCCTGGAGGCCACACAAATCTTTGGTGCATTTTCGGTGGACTCGGTCTGCCAAAAGATTTTGGAGGATGAGGGCAACTGGGATTGTTTGTCACAGTTCGTCCGGGGCATCCTCCTGGAAAAGAAAACCGATCTTCACCGCGAAGGGGCCCAGATCCCTTGATCGAGTGGCTGGATAAGGAGCGAGCCCCACGGGCGTAAGCCAAATTTAGGTCTAGCCTGACGTAATGTGATAAACAATTCCAGGTTAGATTCCCAAAGAGTAGAGGAGGTTTTTTAGTGGGTAAACCCGTTTTTCAGAGGGAGGCTGGCCACCTCTGTGCGTAATGCATTTTTCCGCCTCTCCCTCAAAAAAAAAAAAAAAAAAAAAAACTTGTGAAGAGCTACCACCCCCCGCACTTGAACAGGTAACCCTGTCGTCTTGCCAACGGCTAGTGGCGATATCGGCAATATCGGGTCATTAAAAAAAAAAAAAAAAAAAAAAAAAAAACAGTGTTCAAATTGTGTATATAGCCAATGGTAATAACCGCTGACAGTTAATACGTATGTTAACCAACTTTTTATGTTACTGAAGACTGTAATGGACCAGAATTATTTCAGATTCAATAACAAATTCTACATCCAATCAGATGGCCAAACAATGGAAAGTCCTCTCTCTGCAGTAACGTCAGAAGTATTTTTGCAACACCAAGGTAGTACGCAAAAATAAATAAATTGGGAATAAATTGCTCATTATTCTGGAGCAATTTAAGATGGACCATGATATCCAGCTACATATAAAACATGTAGATGACTTCCTAATTATTTAACGAATTCTAACATTCACGAGTGAATACGAAGAAGACGGAAAACTCAATTTCTTAGACCTGACTGTAGTAAGAAGAGAGAACAAACTGGATTTCACCATCTACAGGAAACCGATGCAGACAGACACAACCATTAACAATAAATCTGTCCATCTATTAAGCCACAAGACTGCTGCATTCAGTTTAATGTTATATAGAACATACAAGATCACCTTGAGCGAGTCCAAAGACGAAATAGCAACCATCAAAAGTATTGCACGAGCCAATGGATACCGTTCTAGCCTTATAGACGAAATGGGAAATAAAATCTTAAGGAAAATAAAGAACCAGAATCGCCTCTACATTGAAAAACGAAGAAGACAAATCCACTAGATTGAAATTCAAATTCAAATTAATTTATTGAGCCGTTAAGTTTAGTAAACAATTAATTGGCTATGTCACTTATAGCTAATAGGCCTAATACTAACAAATCAAATCAATCATTGGTCCTGTTGACCATGGTCATTATACATTGGTACATGTACACATTGTACACAGTCAGGACTTGACACTCTTTGAACAGTGGTTTACAATGTTCAAGCTGATGTGCTCCACACACAGCCCTCAGAGCTCTCTTCTGCAACAGCAAGATTTTGACAACCCTGGATGAGTAACAGCACAATCTGGTACCATAAAGTATGTGGAATTAAAAAAATGCAAAAAAGCTATTCTAACAAATTACTTCGGAGTGTCAACTTTCAAACGTCTTAGCAAATAGATAACTCTATTAAGTTTAACACAGATATTAGACATGTAACGGATATCCGGTTACTATCCGGTATCCGGCCTATCCGGCCTTTTTTTTAAATATCCGGTATCCGGCCGGATACTTGCTACTATTCGGCCAGATACCGGATACTTAAATCTATTGTTTGGCACTGCTTGATCACTACTTGTAACGGTCTTCTTTTTGGTCAAGACAGACATTAAAATAATAAAAACAACAAAAAACAGAAAAACTTACAGGCTGACTGATAGCGAATGAAAAATGTGTGCCTCCTACACGGTCCCACGGCCAGAGGGACAAGTTCTTACTTGTTTTTTCGTAAATTATTCTTAAACTAAAAGCTAAAACATGAGCCGGATATCCGGAAACCGGATATTCGGCACTCCGGCCTAGAACCTTGCCGGATATCTGGTATCCGGTATCCGGCCAAAAGAACTATCCGTTACATCTCTAACAGATATTATCCACATGGTTGTTCCAAGAGAGCCGAGGGTCGAGCGTGAAACCCAACAGTTTGACAGGTTCATTTTCGTCCGGGTCCCTACACAGACTGAACACTATTTCCTGTGTTTTGGATTCATTCAGGCACAATCTGTTGGTACGAAAACGAAACCATTGCGATGCTACAACAAGCAGGTCTTGTACTGAAGATCTTGCGATATCCAAATCAGAATGGCTAGAGAACAGCGTTGTGTCGTCTGCATAAAATAAAACATTTCCCGAGACCTTAAAAAAGAGGTCATTAATGGCCACAACAAAAAGGAACGGGCCAAGAATGGAGCCCTGTGGGACTCCATGTTTGACATTCAAGGGGAGAGAAAGACCACCATCCCAGTCCACGACCAGCTTTCTCTGACAAAGATAGGACCTAACGAGTGCCAGGGTCGAGTCTCTAACCCCATATCTCTCAAGCAAGAGGTGATGAGACACGCAATCAAAGGCGCGTGATAAATCACATAGGAGTACAGCTGTGGAGAACTTCCGCTCAAAGAGCCCATCACGACCTGCAACAGGGAATCTACGGCAGCAGTCGTGGATCTACCCCTCCTGAAGCCGCACTGTGCCGGAACTAGGAGACGGCAAGCCTCAAAGTACTCACACAATTGATCCTGCATTACAGACTCTAAAATCCTAGCAAAATCTGGGATGAGAGATATTGGCCTATAGCTCGCAACATAACCTTTCGGGCCCTTTTTGAACACAGGAACAGTTCTCGTTACCTTCAAAATGTCTGGAAAAACTACCTGATTTAGGCATTTTTTTACAAGGCAGGTTATAAGTGGGACCACAGCATGTGTGACCTGCATTAATATATCAACAGACACATCATACACATCCCTAATTTCGGAGGACTTAAATCGATGGACACAATGTCCTGTTCTTTAACTGCTTTCCAATTAAATGAAAAAGGGATTGAAGGAATACAATTAAGGTCAACAGAAAGAGTGTTAGGCAGCATTTCAGGGTTACAGCTACTTACTAACTTGTCCACTGTCACAAAAAAACTTATTGAAATCGTCAGCTGTAGAAAAGTATTTTTTTAGACGACGAGTCTTGGGTCCTGCAGGAATTTATGTGGCTCCATGCCGCCCTACATGGGTTTTCTGATTCAGCAATGGCTGCAGCTACAGAAATCTGCTTAGCCTCCTTCACCGCCAAGCGATACTCTCTCCTTAACCGGCGCAATTCAGGCAAAAGATCAGGCCTATACTTTGAAAGGTCACGTACAGTTGAGATTGAGGATCTCATGTTAGCCAATTTAGGTGTGTACCAGTCACATCTCTTATCAGACTTTTTTCCATAGCTAGGCCTACTAGATTTATATGGGTTTAATATTTTGGTCATTTAAGGGAAATAGAAATCAAAATTATGCTTAAAATTCATAAAGAAAACCTCAAATTCATAGTTCACATCCTCGAGTGGGGAAACACATCAGTATTTATTGAGTGAAATCAATCTACAAAAAGTTTAGCATTACTAAAGCTTCTGAAAGAAATTAGCCTAATGCTAGTATTTCTAGAAATTCACATTCCAGTGTTTCACTGAAAGGAAAACATATTTATGATCAGATATTGCGTGTGACCTGATACTTGCTTTATAATGCCAAACATCTAAATTTGTTAAGACTGTATCAAGGGGAGAATCTCCCCTCGTAGGTTCAGTTATACTAGGATAAATATTAAAACTACGTAGAATATTATAGAAGTCCTTAGACTTATTCGGATTGGTCAATGGATTTACACTATGGTCAGTGCCAATGAGTACTGGCAAACCCTAAGATACTACAAAACTTAAACAGAGTTCCAATAAATAAAAAAATCTCTCAAAAGTCCCACTAGGTGACCTGTTCATGGTTAGAAAAACTAGACCTAGGTTATTAATTTATTTATTGTACATGGCATACGCCATTTTTATATAGTAACAAACAGTTCAAGATGGATAATGAGAAGAGCTTACAACACAACCTTGTATGATAACAATACAAACATAACACCAAAAATATATAACAACCAATAATTTGACAACAACAATGATGTAACAACAACGAATAATGGTGACGTTCAGTGGAGGTTAAAAAAATGTATCAAACTCACCTATGTTTGAAGCTGCCTCTAGCCCGACCATTGCTGGAACATCCATAAGCGACACAACTTGTGGTCATATCGCTCCAGTGCAAGCGGTAAACAACCTGCCGAGGTTTCTGGCTGACTGGCTGGCCCGGGAGGGTGTCGTCTTGCCAACGGCTAGTGGCGATATTGGCAAACCTCAGTCAGAAATGGGTCAAATGATATTTTCAAAGAATTCATCCTTCCGGCAGGGAGGCCCTCTTGGGGGACAATGCTTCTCGTACCGCGGTCACTTTTACTTTTACCGACCAAGGGCCTCAGAAGTGTAGGCCAGTCAGAAAGTGCCAAGGTGGCGCTGGGTGACAGTGGCGAATAATTTTATTTTTATAAAAATAACTTGAATCTTTATGACCACGATTATCTAAGATCCAATTCCATCGTATAAAACGGAATTATATTTTATATATAATTGTAATTTAATTATAAATTTTGAAAAACGTAATATGTAGACAGCAAGCCTTTCCTTTAAAATAGGTTTGAGAAAATTAACTTTAGAAATTGTAGTTTAACTTGCACTGTTATAAAAATAGTTCATCCCTGGTGGGGATCGAACCCACGACCTTTGGATTAGAAGTCCAACGCGCTATCCTCTGCGCCACAGGGACTACGTGTATTAACACACATTTACAGCTCATAACATAAGTAAATAACCAATAGAGATAGGACAATGGGACTATAGTAGGTATATTTTGCCAATTCTATCCAATCAACCTATTTCTTGTAATCTATTACCTCGATGATCACTCTCTGCATTATTGCGACATCATATTCAACCGTTGAAAAAAATATTTCTTTGAATTTTTATCGATTTTGCAAAATACAGTTGATAAAGTGACACAAAAAAATCAAAGTTGGAGCATCGTTAGTGTGCTTTGTCCATGTGCTCAGGTAAACACTAGTTTATCATAGTTTATTATTGCCAGTTCCTATTGTTTCACAGGTAGGCCTACTTCAAGAAATGCCCTCACCGTATGTTGAGGGCAAGGTTAGAAAATTGCTGTCCGATGTGAGTAGGAGATGGTGATATGTATAGGTCCTGTACTAATCCTCTTAATGTGCAAAAGTTTCGCACAAGACTGTTCTTTCTTCTGTCGGTGTCCTCAAGACCGATGCAGAGTTGTTGCTTCAGTGTTAACGTTTGGAGAAGGCCTCATCTTCATCAGCTAATGCGATATAAGGTATGCTAAAGTAACATGAGTTCTTTATTCATAGTGGGTTTATTAGGGACGTCCATTCTCGTTCAGCTGTCGCTTTTGTTATCCTGGACATGCAGGAAATCCATTAGAGGAACAGGCAGACCACAATAGGAAAGATCGGGGCACTAGCCAACGCTGATCATGAACCGTAGGGCTTGAGGGACTTAAGCAAAATAGCGCTTCAAAAAATCTTGTTAGTAACTACTAAATATTTAAATAAATACAAGAGGTATTCAAATACAGCATTGCTAGGAGCTGCAAAACGGCTATAATTCAAATTTGAATAATACTAAACGGGAAAAACCAATTACAGCCATCATACATGAAATAATTACATGAATGAAAAATGCGATAGTTATAAGTAGCAAACAGTCATATGAAGAAGAGCAACAGTCGCAGTACCGTACATGGATAGAAACATACCAAATAAATAAAAGTATACATCTTTATATTGTAAAAATTGAAGGTCGCAAATATACAAATAAATACAGTGGGTTCATACTTATACCATATAAATAAATAAGTTATAAATCAATTCAATCAGGTAATAAATACAATAATAAAATAATAAACTCGAATGTTAAGGTTAGTTCAAGCGTATCATAGAACATACTAGAGTTTAAAGCTAGGCAATTAAACAAAATATTTATTATTAACCGAGGGAAATACCAAAAGTTAGTCCTAGAAAAATTCACACCCCAACTTAAAAGCGTTACAAGTCTAAAATTCTTCATTTTGAGTTAGTAAAATATTTAAAATAACCTCATAAAGCTCTAAACCAATATAAATTCACATCTAATTCCAAACATATTCCGCCTTCAGGGGGCAGTTATGTCGAGCCAATCGGCCATTTTCTCCAAGCATGAAGTTCCTTTCTTACTATGACGTCACTTTTTCATAGCCAAACTTTTTTATATGTGTACTATTCATTTGATGATGATACAAACTACGAATGCTAGTTTATGATTACTTTCAGTTTTGTCACTATAAATATCACTATATTATACTGTGATTATACGATAGACTACGAAAGCTTTTGTACAGTTCTTTGGCGTTTGCAATAGTTGCAGTAGTTATTATTATTATTATTATTATTATTATTATTGCAATATTCTGAAAAACATGTTGAGTTATGTCACTATTAATTTTAAATAGGAACAGATATTGGGCGGTGTCAATATTATTTCGGAAATTTTATTAAACCTACTTAATTTTACAGATTATATTCTAAACTTGAAATTATTCGCGTTTTGTCTAAGATCAAATGCAACATTTGTGGATCTTGATAACGACCTAGTTACAAAAGACCGATGATTTTAGAAAAGTAACCCCATTTCGTCCCTTGTCCATCTTTTTTTCTCGAAAGCCAAGAGCACAGATACACCGGGCCATCTGTATCAATCCCTTGTCCAAATCCCCGCTATATTAAGCTTTATGGTTCAAAGTTGATTAACTTTAGACCATTAGGCCTTTAGCTTAGTATGAATTTAAAATGTATTAAAAATTCAAAGCGAATTAAATAGAAACAATCTTCATCTTATATTTGAAAACTCCCTAACTTTTCTTGGTCTTTAAATAAAGTCACTAAATGGAGCAGGTGACGCTTTGCACGTGGAAATTTTGTCCATCAAGACCCCGATACGGTCAGCCTCTAGCGGCAGCCGCTGAAACTGCTGGGTGCGCACATTATGGCCGTAGACA
Source organism: Neoaliturus tenellus (assembly GCA_030545055.2). Lineage (NCBI taxonomy): Eukaryota > Metazoa > Arthropoda > Insecta > Hemiptera > Cicadellidae > Neoaliturus > Neoaliturus tenellus. The sequence continues at coordinate 24,911,441 of CM061535.1, forward strand.
ATGAATAGTATATATTAATTCAAAGGCCTACATTCCACGGCCAAATCTCCTCTCACCATCATCTATCTGAGTCTTGGGTCTCACACGTGCTGAATTACAGCATAGATTCTTTAGCCACAGTGTTTTACACCGAATACAAAATATTGTTTCTCGCCCTCAGTATGGTTGTGCAACAATGCGAAACATTCAGGTAGTTCCTGCAATGGCCACTTGACTGCGTAGGCAAAATAATCGCTCTAACCCCCACTCAAACAGAAGATAAGTTTGGTTAGATTTGGTTAAGTTTGATTAATCAAATAGTATTATAAATGAACATGCCTAATTAATTGTTTGATCATCGCGTTATTTTCATTAGTATTATTTCATTTGTCATAAAAAATTATATCAATGTCTTGTAGTGATTTTAGTTATATAGTATACAAATATTACTGTAATGTTGCTTTCGGAGCTATTTACATGGGTAGCACGAACCGTTACTGAATTAGCAAATAACTAAATTGTGTATTATTGTATTTTTTATTCTATTTAAACTGCACACTGCATATTTGACCTCTGTCAATGGATTTTCCGTGAAGAAATAAATGCGTAGTTTTAAATTACGAAATCTTATTTTTCGTATATTGAAAAACCACCTTTTTTATTTCTTACACTATTAAACTTGACGAGCAAAATGTTTGAGAGAACATGGAGGAGCTTCGCCATCAAAGGCGAGGAACAGAAAACTCCAGATGAGACAATAGACCTCCATAAAACGTGATTGGAGGCCTATCCTACCGGAACATCAACTAAGCCGGGACATAAACTATTTCAGATAAACTAAACCATCATTAATGGTAATAATTACCTCTAGTTTTCTATGTTGCTTATTTTTTATTATCAAAGTGTAGTGTCCACAGTATAACAAAAATAATACAGGGTGTCTATAAAAAACCTTTACAACTTTATCATCCTCCCATCCTCTTTCCATGTAAATACAAGTTTTCTAAAAATACCACATGAAAGAGTGGCTCAAAAAGTTTTAATCAGTAACAGTTTTATCAGCTGATTTGTTTATATTGTTGCCTGGTAAACAATAACAAATAATTTTTGAGTCCCATAAGAATCACAATGGATGTTCGTATTAAAGCACAGTGTGTGGAGTGTTTTATTGAAACCAAGCCCTAATTGTTGGTCTTGAAGGAGGATTCATATTGTATCTTATCCGAAATCTCCGTTAAACAACAACATAAGGCTTGGTTTCAATAAACCACTCCACACACTGCGCTTCAATACGAACATCCATTGCGATTCTTATGGGACTCAAAAATTATTTGTTATTGTATACCAGGCAACAATATAAACCGATCAGCTGATAAAACTGATACTGATTAAAACTTTTTGAGCCACTCTTTCATGTGGCGTTTTTAGAAAACTTGTATGTTACATGGAAAGAGGATGGGAGGATGGTAAAGTTGTAAAGGGTTTTTATAAACACCCTGTATATTGCTTTTATACCTTACGGATAACTTAAAATTAACAATCACCACTGTGCATAGTTTTTACATAATTAGTGGCAAAGAAAGCTATTATAATTAGAGATTTCTGTTACATTTAATAATTTATCAAACGTGAGGCAAAAATATTTCCAGATAATTATTTATTATATTGTTTATTTGTTCAATGTTAAAAATTTGTTAGAATAACAAAAGGGGGAAAATATCATATTCGTTTTGGACATGCCCCCAAGGATTTGCTATTTGTAATCCATTTTGTATTATTGGTTATTGACTGGTAAAAAGTAGTTTGAAAATATATTACATCAATTTGATGTCACAAAATTGACGAGTTGTACTCTATTATAACTACAAAGTGCCTGAAGACTGTGAAATGTGTGAAAATCAACAGTACATAATGAAATGTAAAAGGGTTGCATGCACTGACAAAATTGGATTATTCCTAAACAGTAAAGGCAAAAAAATATTTCCTCAGACACCTTCATAAACAGATAGGCACAATAAACTTTGCGTAGGTGTTGCATACGCTTCCACTGCAGGCGTTGACCCGGCCCGGCCGCCTTGGCCTTGGCACCTAGAGTATTTGTAGTTAAAGTTGTGAAGTACGACCCATCTACTTATGAAAATGGTATATATCACCCCGAATATAGCATTCTCATATAAATTCTTCAACTAGAACGTTATATAATATGGTAAAACCGAGCAAAACCTTTACAGATGTTAAATCATAACATAAAGATCAGTTCAACTTTAAATAGGGCCTAAAGTAGGATTGTCCCTTTAAGTTTTATTTTCATTACATTATATGATACTCAATTTTTTTTTTTTTAATTTCTCACTCAGCAGATCATAGGCCTACAATATTTTAAGAGGTTAAAGTTTATTTTAAATTAATTACTTAATATCTTTTGAGGTTAGTTGAGTAAGCATTTATTTGCTCATGATATAATATTTTACAATAGATGTTTAGCCAAATTGACAAAATGTTTTTAATTGGACCGGTTTCATTGGCTTCAATTATTCATCATTTTCTGTTCCATCATTTTATGAGAGTCTTTTGTGTTTTATACCATAATATAACAACAGTCTTTTTTTCTGTTAACCATGTTTTCTGTTTCTTATTAATTCGCTTTTCTAAATACAGTAAACTATTAAATGATAGGCCTTCATTAGTATTTATATATATTCTGAACAGCGGACATTCATGGACAAATTATATTACAAACTCTGACTTAAGAGTCTATAGTACCTGCGCCATCTTGGATTTTTAGCCCCATAAGAACAATTTTAAATTAAAAATATTACTGTTGTATTTAAAACACTATATCTTGATAACCTTGCATTGATTTTTAATAAACCTACAAAAAATTGTTTAAAAGTGGTTTAAAATGGTGTTAAATATATTTATATTTTATTCGTTATTCGAGTGGATGATTTTTAAAATTAATTTTCAATCACGTCAAGCACTAGATACCATGGTAACATTTAAAATGACATCAAGTTTGAAATTTTCCGACGAAAAACAAAGTCACAGTAATGTTTCAAATTTAACATTGCTCTTATGGAACAAACTACAACGATTGTGCAGATACTGCAGACTCTTAAGTGTTGCGGGTATTTTTCAAAATGATGAGGCAAAGTATAAAGTATGCAAGATTTCATACATTTCCTGCCAACTTTAGCAATATCCTTGGTATTCTATACATTACCTGATTTAACACATTGTCAGTATCATACACAGTAAATAAGACTAGGCCTATATATAGGTGTCATTGTAATTAGTTAATTATTAAGATTGTAATCAAGATTTAAATAGGAATGGTCGATATTATTAATGAGTTTCTATTCTCTGACATTCTAATTATTTTGGATTAGAGAATTGCGTGAGTATGGGGTCTGCAGCCGAGCCAAGGTAATGGCTACGTTTTCGACCCACTAGATAATAGAATTTTTAGCCAACGTGCATAAAGAAATCAAGTTTTTGGAGTATATTTAAAATTAATTTCAAATATATCAACTATTTTGCTATTTCACACACGAGAAAGTATTTTGTCTCAGTCCTTGCAAATTCTTTTTTCATCAGTTATGTGATGGATTTCACTTGGAACTAACTAGTGACAATATTAGATTTCAATCTTTAAAACAACATATAATTAGTGACAACAATACAAATTTGGTATATTAATATCTAAGGCTAGATGTTCCGGGCGGTAGCCACAGGAGTTAGACAGCAGCACTGTCTACACTAGCGCTTGAAGTTGTGGGTGGCTGCCGTGGGAACTATGATGGCAGCACTGTCGCCTTGTTCGAATCAGAAGCAGATTACATAGCATCTACAATGTAAATATATGATACGTCATAAATATACGAAATAATACATCCGTTATACAAATATCTTCTATATACAATCAAATCCCAATCCTTATCTTAATAAATATATATAATTTTTAGTATTTTTATTCCAGTTATAAAAATCTGACATTCAAGTCGACGAAATATAGTTCTTATCTAATTTTGCCTTACATCACAACCGTTAACAATCCATAGTGGATTTGATTATTTTATGTTCCATAAGGTTCTAGCGTTCTACCGTTTTATATGACATAAATATTTTACCCAATCTGAAAATAACCAACTACATTATTCACATTTTTTATGTAATTCATTCCTAAGAATTCTACCTAACATCCTTAGGGAAACATCAAAACAGGCATGAAAGCCCCCATTGAGCCATAGTCGAGTATCTTCTATATACACAGAATAAAATACACAGAGACAACTACAGAAACAAAATGCTGTACTTGTCGGATATAGGAATCTCCCATTGTGCCTAGTAAAAAAGTTTACATTGCCATTTTTTTTTTTTTAATTTTACTAAATATAAAATTAAGTATATGTAACTCAAATTAAGTTTATACTTTTTATATACTTTTTGTGCTGCTAATAATATTTTGTCATACAGTATTTTATATTACTCCTACTTCAAAGTGTCATATGGATTAACATGGTTAAGGCCAGGTACTAAAGATATGTCAATTTCGTTTCCGTTTTCTTCTTTCGTTTGTTTGACAACAATGCGTCTGATGTACTGGTACAAAGGTCATGCAAGGTCAGGCACTCAATGTCATTCCTACTCTGTCACTACTAGACACATGGTGTGCGTGATTAGTTCGCTTACGCTATATATTGCATTTTGATGCAGTTTTACTAATAAAATGTATATGGAAATGTACCTATATGTATACTCGATTACGGCTCGATAGGGGCTAAAATTAACTCTTAATAGATATTATCCTTAAAACAACATGTTATTTATTAGTTATGGTGGTGATGACAATAGAACTTTGATTTAGAGTAATTAATTAGAGTAATTAATTGGATGCTGCAACTACGTGCCCTGCCTATCTGCGCTCCCTCCATCGGCGAATGTGTAAACTATACGGATTCCAAGGTTGCAACTTTTTCCGGCACGGGCATATTTTTGCAACGTTACAAATTTTATTTACTTGAGAACAGCACTAGGTTAGGTAGCTTAAAAATTTCGCAAACAGTACTCATTCCGTTGATATTAGTTGTGTCCCACATGCCTACCTTCTATTTTCCTGGGGGGAGGCGGTGGGGGGGGGGGGGGGGGGGTTGGGGACAACATATAGTATACTATTTTATACTTTCTTACAATAAAGATTGTTTTATTTTGAAACTTCGAATTAAGTTTTAATTTTACATAGAACATGTGCCCAACTTCAAAAAGTAAACGAGTCAAAATTTAAATACGTCATTACATCAAAATCGTCTTAAAAATCTTGAAAAGTCAATAATTTCCAACCTACTTTTACTTTTTAGTTTGGGTTTGATATAAATCGTTCGAAATGTGAAAACTTTAAAATAATATATATAAAGACCTACGATAGGACGGCCAAGAAAGTTTGTCCTATAAAAATTGTTTAGGTCTACAGAACATTTTATAATATATTGAATGTCTTTATATTTTTAAGGAGACTGCAGGGACTTGCAGAGGGAGTTGGTAGGGGTGAAGGTTGTATACTGAACAACGGTCATTCATGGACAAATGATATTCCAAACTCTTATATATATAGATAGCAATTAAGATTTAAATATGACTGGTCGACATTGTATGATAGGTTTTTAGTCGTAGTGGTAAATTATGTTTCACTATGACTACATTTGCATCTTATACTTATCTGAGATTTCATTTATTGGTTAAGAGAGTTGGGTGATTATGGGGTCTGCAGCCGAGCCAAGGTAATGGCTACGTTTTAGACCCGCTTAAAATAATAGTTTCTTCAGACTACCATATTGGTTTTGGGTGTACCCTGTTTGTAAAATGATTAACAATAATTTTATATTGTATCAACTACTTTGCTATTTTACATACGAGAAAGCATTTTGTCCCAGTCCTTGCAAATTCCTTTTTTATGAATGATGTTTGAATTTTTACGGGGAACAACTAGTGACATTTATAAATTTCAATTTTTACAAAACATACTATAATTTGTTATGGCAAATAACTTTAACAATAAAAATTTTGTGTAACATCTAAGGCTAGCGGCCGCCATAGGAGTTAGGCAGCAGCACTGTCTACACTAGCGCTTGAAGTTAGTTGTGGACGGCTGCCGTAGGAACTACTATGGCAGCACTGTTGTGCTAGTGTAGAATTAAAACGCAGAACATTGCTGCAATTACCTGGTAATCATCCATCCCGACAGTAAAACGTGTGAGGTGCAAATCATGCACTTGACAAATCCTGCTCAATTTAATACGAAAAAATTATGTTAAATTTCAGAACTGTTAAATAATGATTTCTTTTGTCAATTTGGTATCTTTAGTTAAAATTATCATCTGTAATATTTTAGAGGCGTGAATTCATTAAATCAAGATCTAGAAACCGAAAATTTTAAAAGGAGAGAAATAATTAAAGAGGGTTAAAATATATTTGAAGAAATAAAGCAGTAGTCAACGTGTTAGTCAACGTGTTAATTATAGTAGTTTAACAATCCAAACTTTATAAGTTATATAAACGCCATAATCAATAGCTGATAGCCAACGATTCAGCGTTTTAAAAAAACTCGTAAAAACGCATTGTAATTTAAATTTGAATGGGTGATTTCAACTTGAATTGTTTGACATAACGGTCCAAAAAGAAATACGTGAATACGTGAAAACGTGAATTACGTGAATATTGAAACGAGAAACACTTAAGAGAAGATATCACTACTGTATAAGTTTTAAACATATTCTACTTAGAATTCTGAGAATAACTAAACAATATACACAGTTCGCTTACTATTTTATGAGAGCCCACACAGTGTGCAGCGAATTTCCGGATTCGTTTATTTATCATCTTATTCAAAAGTAAAAAATATTTGAATCTTACTGTATCCCATTCTTTACGACGAGTGCGTCTACCTGCATCGGTTTTATTCCATCAGCAAGTAGACTTGGCACAAGAACAGTCATGCGACTGAGGAGCGGAGTATCAAACTATAGAGCAGAGTTCCCACTGAGTGCTTTCAATGAAGGGTCTGTCGGTGTGCATAGCGCAAGAAATGGCACTTCATATTAGTTTAACTACCGCCAACCGAGACACGACATCATGGAAGTGACTGGAGACTTCGAAGAGGGTTTAGTGTAGCGTGGTTGTAGGAGCCGTTTAGTGTAGTAAAATTAAGCCAAAATATGGCTGGAAAATGAAAAAATTTTTGGACAGCCAATTTTTGCTGAAATGTGTTCTATGTCATCCCCTGACCTCCCTCAGAAAAGTCCCCTGAAATCCCAAGTGGGCAACATGCCTAAAAATAATGGGATGGCCCTCGTAGAGTCAGAAATAAGTCTTTCGCCGACCAATATGTTTATGTATATCAAATTAAAGCTCTAAAGTAGTAGAATTCAATGCCGCAAACCCCATTTCAAAAGGTTGCTTGAGTCGAAAATGGCAGCCTGTCAAACTTAGAATTAAAATCAAATTTTAATCAAAACGCTTAAAAATGTAATAATATTAGAAATACTTGACCTTTTGAGGTCCGGTTTGCGGCAAACGTTTGCTTGTACAATTACCTTGGCAAATACGGATAGTTTGACATATGCTCATCATATTACCCTTGAACCACCCTCTACATGGACGTCCCAAAGAGGGAGTTTTGAAAAATTTTTCTTAGTCCATAGCCATGCTATACATAATTTTAAAGGCCTTAATAAGGAGAGTACATAACCGAAAACCAGACCTCAAAAGGTCAAATATGTCGGAAGTTATTGCATTTCAAAGTTTTGATAGTATTATTTTATTCTAAATTTTGAACGTCTGCCATTTTTCTCTCGACCGTTATATTTAGGTCGGGTTTACGGCATTGTGCTCTACATTTTAAGACCTTTAATTTGATATATATAAAGCTTTTGGAACTTATTCAAATTTAGTATGCTTAATATCAAAATATATTTTAACTCCTTATAGGCCAACCCCTCATTTTTTGGTATGATCCCCACATGGGATTGCAGGGGACTTTTCGGAGGAAGGTCAGGGGATGCCATAAAACACATTTCAAAAGAAATTAGCTTTCCAAAAATTATTTCATTTTTCCCGACTAATTTTCCTCATATGATCACGACATTGTCCGTCCGTCTGTCTATCTCGGCAGCAGACACACATTTTATACTATGATAATTATATTGCATTTAATATTTTTTCACTAAATATAATACAATAAACACGTGGTTTTCAATTGTAGCCAATTATTGAACTTGATTATGGGAATTCACGTGATTGCTTACTAAGAAAGGTGGCTCAAAACCAGAGGCAATTTATTTTTTAACGCTTAATGTGAAACCTTCTAAGTTTAATTTCAAAAGTTATCTTACTTTCAGATGATTTTGGCGTTTTAGGACAGCAGTGTGTTCTTTACTAGATAAAATTCCATTATCAAATCCCTAGGTTTTTGCTATACTGTATTAGCCTAATTATGTGGCTATAAAATGAAAATGTATTTAAAACATTAAATAATGCCAGGGTTATGCTATGCGTATATTTAATTATCGAAGCCACTTTTGAATAAGGGAAAATAGAATGTAAATAATTGATTTGTATTATGTGTAATATAAATTGATTGATGCTATTATTTTGTCAAAAAATATTATCTAATCAAACAAATGAAAAGTTTTAAAAATAACTAAAATTCACTCATTAACATAATTTTCATTCATATTTCTAATGATATACACAAAAAGATTTGATGGAATTGATTTGGAACTCGATTCAGAAAGATTTGTGCCTCACCCTTACTGCACGACTGTGCCTTCATTGTTAAGGACCCTTCTAGACATGACTGGCTTGAATCTTATTAAGAGCAATTTATATATTTATACTAAATGTTATTTGATTACGTTATTACTTAATACGTATAATTAACTAAAGGAAGAATCACATAATATATATTTATTTCATTTCCATCTCATCTGAAGTGTTATTGTTCGATGTTATACTTATTTTAGTACAAAAGTTTTGACGATTAATATAACTATTGATTAACCCTCATACAATGCCAATGTAAAGATCACGGAAAAGGGAAGTCCCTCTAATGCTCTTATTTATGATTATTACAGATTACCGAGACAGGCCTTAGAAGAGCTTTGACTGTTTCATAGAGAGTAATAAAACAATGGAAAGGGCAGTTGGCAGGTGACTTCAGTGTCCTAGACCATGATGACATCAGATGTGATGATTGAAGATTTAAACATTACTTAGACTTCAAAATGTGAGAGGCAGTGCGTAAATTGATCGCCAAATGGCTCGTCTCGTCCTTTATTTTAGTAAAAAGTTAATGGTGTATTTTGAATTCTGCTATTGTAACTGAAAGAGGTTTTGCAAAACGGAACAAAACTAGAGGATAAATAGTCTAGTAAATGGTTAAAATGTTAGAGTAAATTCGAGTAGATTGCAGACAGAGTAAGATTTCTGTGCGACAATACAGTCTACGACTCTTAGAATCTTCTTTGATTTATTTTTGTATTAGCTTGGCATAAACATAAAACAATTAGTTTGAAATTGTTGAACGTTTACTTTTGAACGTAAATCTGGCCTATAATCCAACGTAAATACAACTTTTACATTATATTAAATTTAGTTCAGATGGATTGGGTTAAGTTTACATTTTATATATGATTTTTTTATTGACAAAGTTAATCTTTGTAATTATGTAAATTCTGATTTACAATTTGGGTTTTTATATCGGTGAAAAACTAATTTCACATTCATAACTGAAATAAATTCCTTCTGTACAATCAAAATATTCATAATATTACTTCTATTTCCAAGACCAATGTAACACTCAATAAATAATCATTTAATTCGGTTATACAGTGAGCTCCTACTAGTAAGCTCTTCGTTGTTATCCGAGGCACCCCCTTCACTCTTTGCGTATGCAACATTGTTGCAGCTCGCGTTTATCCTTGTGGAGGATTGAAGGCGCCACCAACTGACGGCTCTCCAGTAAAGGCTACTCGCTACTGCTACGTGTGAACAGCTCAATATTAAACAGGGTGTTTGGCGATAAGTGTAAAAACCTTTACGAGCTGATTTCTCACATCAAGATAATAAAAAATTTCATGTAAATATATGTCCTAAAATGCTTTTCTTAAGCGTTTGCCACCAATTTGTTTTTGTACATTAAATAATATTTCTTTCTGAAATGGATGATCATACAGGGTGCGGAAAAATGATCTGACAGTTTTAAAGTGAAAATAACTCTAAGGTTTAATTTATAAAATAGTATATTTCGTCACAAGGGCCGAAAGTGGCGTTTTGCCGGCCCCGATCGACTTGAAACGATCGAGGGTTGGCAAAACGCTTTCGGCCCGAGTTATGAACGATATTTTTCATCCCACTACACCATTCAATAAATTCAAAACAAGTGAAAAATTACTTTTTCGGTCATAACAAACAAAAAAAACCTCAACTTCCTAACCTAGCGAGATGTACTGCTTGAGTTTCTAGTTGCTAGGCAACCACTTCACATCAGCTAAGGCCACCAAAACTACTACTCTAACGGTAAGTGACTACAGCTGATTCCAATGGAAAAGCACTATTTTCTCATCTACGTCATACATATTTAACAGTTGCTATCAGCTGAACTACTAACTTCGTCACTGATTTGTTATTTGTTGTTGTTGTTGTTAAATACCTTCTAATATTCTAGATTTCTCTGCTACCGTTTCTATTACCGCCCTAGGCCGGAAAATTTTGCCGGCCTAGGCCGTCAAAACAGGTGTTTCGTTGGTAGAAGTGAGGGTCGAAAACAGGTGATATCGATGTAGTGTGATGAAAAAGAGTGTTAATGCTTATTACAGATTGTTGTTTATGGAATTAACAAAAATAATTCAACAAAAAACAACACTCTTTGGTCACTCTTCTTCAAGTTTGATTTGGTTCGGTTCGTCACCGCATCATTTTTCAGCGATGTAAATGCCTGTCATTTTGGTGGCGCTATTAATGGGCCACACATCTCTTGTAATGGCGCATGTTTGTGACATTGGTGGTGCCATTAATAGGCCACACATCTCTTGTGATGGCGCATGTTTGTGACATTGTTGGTGCCATTAATAGGCCACACATCTCTTGTGATGGCGCATGTTTGTGACATTGGTGGTGCCATTAATCTACCACATACAGCCTGATTTTCATTCATGTTTGTGCTTTAGTTGTACCTTTAATGGGCCACAACGTGCCCATTAAATGTAAACCATGTAAATGGTGCACGTTTGTGCTTCTGGTAAATTTTTCGGCCATTATGGGGCCACACAGAATTTTTTCAGTAGAAATTAACGAGTGTAAAATTTTTTAAGTGAGGCTCTTCACAATTTTCAATCAAAACTTGCAAAATCTCCATTGACTTCATTAGAATCTTATTTGAGATGAAATTATAAAATGTGAAACTAATTACTTCAGTATAAAAGATTCGATTGTTGATAACTATTACACAGAATGTCAAGAACGCGCGAAAGGGAATTTTCAGTATCCCTTGTGCCTAGCGATCAGGCGGCATCGGGCGTGTCGAATACTTGGATGGGTGACCGCAAGC